>VZTF01004915.1:1965968-2164817 GCA_013397755.1 Cnemophilus loriae | reverse complement strand
TTTTTTTTTTTTTTAATTTTGAGCCTTTGGGACTCATCTGGTTTGGGTTTGAGCTCACTACTGGGACAGCAGTGAGAGGGTTTTTTCATACTGTTAGCCTATAGTTGGCCAAAGTATAAGAAATGAAGGTAGTTAGCAGCCAAAATAAGCTGATACTCTGCTATAGCCAAGAAGCTCAGAGCTGTAACTCCATACTGCAAGTATTTTATCTTTAGTCTCAGAAAAGTTTGTAACTTCCAATCTGAAATGTTTTTATCCTGGCACTTTTTTTTCCTATGTGTAGCATTTAGGGAACTGAAAGAAGATTTCTCCATCGTACATCTTTCTTAGCAGAGAATTTGGGGTTTTTTCTCCTCACTTTATGGTTTCCTTTATGTCCTCTGAGAAGGAGAAGCAGTTAAGGGCAGTCAAACTTAGGCAGTTCATAAATCTGTGCAAGAAAATGTATACAGACCATGCAGCAAACTTCTGCATGTGTGGTGGTTGTATTAATGAGCTTTCTAATAAGTATAATTGACCTTTTCCTTCAAAAATGTAGGTTGTCAGAACCAACATTTACAATATGAATAAATGTTTTTAGTGTGAGGATCTTAATTCCTACGAAATACATATAATTAAATAAAAGGCCCAGAGCCTGAACACACCTGAATCAAATTACTCTCCACAGTGCTTTTCTCTTCACTGTAGTCTGCCACTTCCCTCCAAAGAAAAGATGTGAGGGAAGATGGAGTGACCTCTTTGGAGCACCTGGAGTGGCAGTTTGGGATACAGTGGGAGAGTGTCCCATCACTCCACCAAGGATGTGGCTAATGGATGTTAAGTCTGGAAATAGTGTCCCAGTGCACTGGAATTGTTTTGAGCAACATGCCACAAGTTATCGAAATCCCATTTGTTTGCAGTAGCCTTTAGTGTACAGCAAATAAAATAAATAGCAGAAGAAGCCAGCAGAGCCCTGTGTAAATCTCAGCTGTGCAAAATACCGGCGAGGCAAAGAGTTTCTCAAGCGTTGCCCAGAGGATTTGTGCCTCAGTGATTGTCTCTGCACTGTTGAGTGGTGGAGGATCCTTTAGAAACAGCGGTATCGAAACTCATGTTGTTTATGGCCAAGGTTTAGTGTCCCTGGGTGATCTGCCCCTGGAGATGGAAGGTATGTGGGAAGAGGAAAGTTCTTCAAACAAGGCAGTGGAAATAGGAGCCGCTGGATACACAGCGGTAACAAGCCATCTACAGGCAGGAATGCTGGTGTGTCAGCGAGCAGATAACTCTAAACAGCTTCCAGTGGGGATGTGGTGGTTGGCGTTTTTATCAGTTTATTCTAAGCACCTCTTTGCAAAATTAAAGTTGGAAGCCTGCTCGCTGTCGGATTCCAGACAGTGAGGGGGGGAAAAAAAAAAAGCACAAACTAATTAAATGTGATTTATTGTGGAATTTGCACCAGTGTTGGAGAGATGAGTTGCCTTTCAGAAATGCTGCTGTGGATGTTAAATCTGTGCTTTGCTCTGGATGAAAAATGATGGTGCTGTTGAGCAAGTACACAAGAAAAATGTCGTCTGTGTTAAAGTCTGTTCTTAAGCAGGAATATTCCCTGGAGGTCCCAGGTAGTGCAGCCTTGGAGCAAATCTTTGTGGTGCTTTTAATTTTAATCCTGTGAAAAGGATGGGTTTCCTTGAGCTTAGAGGTTAAAATGTAGGGCTTCTCCAGTGACATGCTTTTTCTGTGTTTGATCTGAGGAATCCTTTGTTTACAAGTAAATTGTGGTGTTTGTTAGCAGATAACAGACAAAAAGCCAACTGCTTAAGAAACATTCTCTATTTGTTTTTCTAGTGGTGACAGTTTATAATGGTGATATACTGAAAATTGCCATACTCTGCTGAGTAAACTGCAGCTATGTGTAGTGTTAGTTGTGTAATATGAAGCAAACAAGTCCTAAGTAATTAAATACATATTTTATAATTTTTAAGAGGACAAAACTGCCGCTAATACTGATATGTGACATTTGCTTGTTCTGGCATCTGCTCTTCATTCTACAAGGGAGTGCAATGACAAGATGGATTCAGGAGAGGACTTTCTGCTGTTGTGTTTTGGTTTATCTTGTTATTTGTTAGATTTAGAATAACTGAAAGCAAACACTTGAATTCTCTGGAGATGAAGGTGATAAGCCTGTCTGATTTTTCTGTGTTGAGTTAGTGTATGCCAATTCTGTGGCAGCAATGCAAATGCCTTAAAACATGCTTTACATCCTGGTCTTTTATCACTGCCTTATACGTAATTATGGACATTTCTATTATTAGGTCCTTGCAAAGGACTCTGATAATGGAATGTGTGTATACATGTATTTAAACATCTACTTCATGTTTCCAGGAATGTTTTGTATGGAGTGTTTTGAAAAGAGAGAAAGAAATTCCTTTCAAGAGGTTAATAAAAACTTCAATAAACAACAAGTTTAGATGACATGACCCATGCCACCCTCAGAGATGCTTGGGATGTTGTGGACAGATTTCCCCATGCTTTTAATCTAAACTAGCAAAATCAATGTGTTCTGCTTAGTTTGTAGGTTCTCTGGGCCTCTGTGCAGCTGTGTCAATTTTACATGGTTGCTCCCTGTTGTCCACTCACCCACTAATAAAATGCCAATGTTTATAACCTAAATCCCAGTGTTACCTTTTGCCCCAAATATTTCTGCACAATTCTTTAGTCAAACCCAGAACTGTATTGAAGTAAGATGGTGTGATTATTTTGAACCTTGATAGCAGAAGCAGCGTGGGAGTAGAGAGTTGTCCCAATTTGTTTCAGGATGACCTTACCATTTTCCTTTAGTGTAAAGTTAGTTAGCTGAAAGAATTGATTCTACTTTATAACTTGCCTTTGTTGTAGAAGTATGTCCCTCTTCAATGGCAATTCACGTAACATAAGTGACATTATGCTTGCAGACACTTGAACTGATCCGGGTACGTTACTCAGTGCTATGCATTGCTCTGCTCCTTATTTATTTATTGATATGGAATAATGCAGCAGAGAAAAAAGATGAAAGCATTTGTGGACAATGAGAGCACCGGGTAGGTTTCCTTCTGGTCAGGCTGTATTTTTTGTGGACTCATGTGATGTCAACTCACAGAAGGGAAAAAATTGCCTTCAGCATCTTGTTACTAGCAAATGTATGGCAACCAGAAGCATCACTTCATTAGAATGAATTAACAGACCAGAAGAGACCCAGTGAGAGCTGCACAGCTTGTGGAATATTTTGGGCTCTATAATACCCAAGTAGTGGGGTTTTTTTGGTCTATAAGTACTGATAGAAATGGCGAGTTTGAAAAGCAAAGGCACAGCTTTGGCTTGACTGATTCTATGAAGGGTGTTGCTTTACTGGGGGACTCAGTATTTTGTCTTTCATATGGTGTTAAAGTATCAGGAATAATGGCTTAGGTTGAAGTGGAAAAAATTCCTCCTTTTGTGACAAGATAAGGCAAATTGGGATATACCATGTATGTGATTCTTCTAGATGTATTTGAACTGGATGCAAGTTTGGGACCCAGTTGCATACGTGCTTGTGTGTGTTCTGTTCTTGTAGCAGATGGTAATTGGTGTTTGGCTTTGAATGGTGTGTTTGGTTGGCTTGAAAAGTTAAAATGTTGGTCTTGTTTTCCCCAGTTCTTACTTTTCTTTGCTTAGAACATACTAATATCCTGTTCTTTTGTGCTGCTCTGAGGAAATGATTTTATAGTCTTGTTAGGAGATATATTTTTATTAACTGTTTTGAAAAAAGGTATTAAAAACAAGCTGTAGATATTCCCCAAAATGTGTTAGTGTTCTTCCTCTATTATACAATGCTGTATTGAACAGTGGCTACCTTGGAAGCCGTGGCTTTTAAGGTGAGGAATTTGTTCCTATTTGGTTGCACTGTCTGAAGGATGGCAACACGTTTCTCTAGGGCTGATTTCCACTGAGTCATCCCCTGAGCAGGGCAGAGGGACATTCAGCTGCTATCACATCTTTTGCTTTGGCAGGTTAACTAGGAAATTTGTTTTCAAAGCCTGCCTTGGGGAGGAGAGAGCAACAAGTCTTTATTTTCAAATGCTGGAAAGTGTTAGAAGCTGTGGCAGCTCAAAGAAAAGCAAATGAAAGAAAACAACTGTTTCTTGCTCTGGATTTTTATGGAATTGGCTTCTGCTTTAGCGAGGTTTTTTTGTTTTGTTTTTTTTTCTATTCCAAGGTCTGCTTTTCTCAGTGTCCCACTTGCCTATCCTTTCTTTTGCACACTTATTCATTAGCCACCCATGATTTCTGATACTACAATAGGCTTTTCCTTTTAATTATCTCTCTGTGTGATTTATGTTCTGTTGGTTGCAAAGCTGTTGAAGGTGATCCTCAACCATGCAGGGAGATTTCTTCTGCTCTTGTGCTCGAGGCTGGGGGCTTGGGGTGCGGCATTTGTTTACAGGAGCAGTGTCCCTCCTGAACAACAACCCATCTGACAATCCATGTGTCTGGGGAACTGAGCAGCTAGAGACACAACACTTAATTTGGCACAATGTTTGCTCTTTGCTGGCTTTTCTTGAATGCTTCAGATGTGGGTGAGGGAGGGGCAGGGCAGCAGATCTGTGTTTGTGGAACGCTGCATTCCCCTATGTCCTCTTCCCTTTGACTTCATGCTCTTGTTCACGCACTGGTTGTGACGTGTGGCCTTTGCATGACTAAAAGTGCAGGCATGTGGACATGAGGCTGCTGGGTGGGAGGAATGTGCCCATCCACATGTGCAGTGGGGTGTGCCCAGGACTGCAGCCCAGGTGGCTGTGTCTTGGCTCTGAGGTGGGTACAAATGACCCAGGAAGGCTGTGGTGTGTGGTCCCCACGTGCCTCAGAAGAGTCGAAGTGGCATGATCTGACAGGACTGCAGGTGCTGCTTCTTGGATCACAGGTTGAGGCATTGGTGGTGGTAGGAGTCCCAGCCAGCCATACAAGGAGGGAAAATCCATGGGCATCTTCAAAAGCTGGTTCTGAGGAATGAGTCAGAAGTTTTCTGGCTTGGTTGGAAAGGGTATTCTTATAAGGAAGGAAATGAGAGACTGGCAGTGTAGTGAGATGGCCTTGTGTTCAGCTGTTGTGTAAGAGGTGGTAGCGTTGGAAGGAGTTAAACTGCACATGGCCTGTGGAGAGCTTGGGCTTGGAGAGTAACCCAGAAGCAGGATGAGCTGTAGAAGGTTGGTGGTGTTATGGAAAAGAGAAAGGGATGGCAAAAAATAAATCTAAATTCAGTATAAATCATAGTTAAGTGGTGCTTCACTATGTCTGTGTTGATGTCTGAAAGTGTACATATGTTGTCTCCTCTTAAATGAGTGACTTTATGTGGCTTGGAGGAGCAGAGAAAATGTCACAGTGTCACAAATAATCCCCTGTAGAAATTGTGGAGTGAAACAACACTTAAGATTCTGGATCAGTGCAAAATGACTTGATAGCCAAAAGACTGACCCCTGCTCTCTTTGTGCACTGTGACCCTGCAGGCTGTCAGCTCTGCTCCGGAGAGTTCAACCTCCTTTTGTACTTGCAGGAAATGTACGTTGGATGTTTTGAGGATAAAGGGTTAATTTTATGGCATTTCAGGGTATATGTTGATATGTTCGTAAGTCAACTTGTTTGACAGTCAATTTCTCACTATTCTCTAATCAGAAGTTTGTTATTTAGGCTGCTGCAGATGCTTTTCTGGTCTCTGATAGTATTGACAAAACACCCAGAATAAGCAGAAGTGAATCCTGATTTTCTGATACTTCTGTGTTTTGTTTGTACTCAAGCAGGTAGTTCATTCCCATGGTGTCTCCTTATGTAACTTCCTATTTGTATGTTGTCCTTTCGGTTTATTTGTTATAAAACTAAATTACATTTTCATTCAGCAGGACCTCAAAACAACAACAGAAGTCAACAAACAGAAACCTTAAAGGACCAAACCAAAATGACTTTGTATTTCCCATTGTGGTTAACGTGGTGAGATAATAATGTCATGTTCAGAAGAAAGAAATACCCTATGGATTTCACCAGAGACCCCGATAATGTCTTGTTGGATGACTGTTGTGGAGTATTGGGCAGCACTAAGCTGTTCCTACCATGCCAGGAAGTTAAAATGCCATAAATAGGAAGCAGCATAAGGTTCACTGAGTGTTTTACTACTAGATCATAGGCACCAGTTTTGCTTCATGAAGGTCTAGGGTCACACTCTTACTTGGTACTGAACATGCAGGTTCATTACTCTTAGGTGACCGTAACAAATACACAAGAAATCTTATGGCTAAAGAGGAATTCTGAGACTTTTCAACAGAGCAAAAGTTCTGCGGAGTTTGACATAAAAGTGGAGAAAAGTGACCGAAAGGATAGATTTAGCTTAGATTATTAGGAAAAATATTTTACTATGAGGGTGGTGAGACTGACACGGGTTGCCCAGAGAGACTGTGACTGCCCCACCCCTGGAAGTGTCCAAGGCCAGGGTGGTCAGGGCTTGGAGCAGCCTGGGATAGTGGAAGGTGTCCCTGCCCATGGCAGGGGTTTGGAACTATGTGATCTTTGTGGTGCCTTTCAACCCAACCCATTTCATGAGTCTATGATCTGAGCCTTAATCCTTGTTTCTTGTGTGTCAGCTGGCAGCAAAATTAACATGTTTCATTCTGCTCGGAACATGTTTATTTTTGCAACTCCATATGCTGCCCTAACAGATCTTTATTATTGCTTGTTAAGTTCAGCGGTGCTTGTAGAGACTGCACAAAACATAAACATCCTCTGTGACTTCGTTAGACATACAGTGCAAACTTTTTGTTGACTTGAAGGCTGTTCCTTGGGTCAGTGAGCAGTGCAAGCAGCAGTCAGGGCACTGTATGCCCACGACTGCGAGGATATGTGAAACAGAGAGGAATTGTCTTGTTACCTAATTTAAGTGTCCTCTTTCTGCCAGCTCTCGTGTGTGTGGTGTTTTATCTTTACCCTTTCCCCTCTCGGTTAACAGGGCTGGACGTGCTTGTCCAGCTGTTCCAGCTGCCTTGTTCAGTGGGCAGGAAATGGTGATGTGGTGGAAATTAGGCAATTCTGCCGAGTGCAACCAAAAGGGTCTCTGATCTCTTCCACAGCAGCCACTTCTGGCTTCTGGATAAAACGTAAGAGTCAAGTCATTCAGATACTTCTGTAACCACAATCTGTGTAAGGAACAAGGTGGCTACACTTGAATTTTTACGCGTCTGAATAGGTTGCTTCAGTGGATGTGTGAGAGCTGCTATGTTACTGTAAAGGCAGTATTTGTGGATCTAAAACTCTGAAGTTAGACATCAACGGTTTCACTTCCTTTTGGCATTTTGTGATCATGCAGTTAAACAGGATGATAATTATACTCTAAAATGTTGCTGTGAAAAGTTTTTTCAGTTTCTCAGACCTTCTAGGCTATTCCAGTCGTGCACTTGCTTGCACATCGGAGTCCTTTCTGGTCTGTCTTAGTAAATCCATATTTCTCTCTTCCCTTTTTTCTTTGTTAGATTTTTCTAGACTACGGTGTATTGATTTCAGTGTATCCTCAGTTGCTGGGTTAGTGGGAGTGAAATGTGAGAATTGGGACGGAGAAAATACGGGTGTGTGAAGACATGGAAAATAGTATTGACTGGATTACTTTGCAAGTAGACCAAGTGTATTATTATTATTGGCCCTGCTATAATTTAAGGTTCCGTGACGCTCTCTCAATGAAATATAAGCAAACACAATTAATACACTCTTACGTGGTTGAGTTCACTTGGACAGTGATAACACCACCTTTGAGCAAATTTGATCCAGCCTGGTTCCCAGCAGTGACGTGGTTGTGCTGCAGCTGCAGGGCTGTGGGCAGTGCTGGGCAGGGACGAGGTGCTGCTTTCTGGCTCCGCGTTAGCGACGTGGCAGCGGGAGATCTGTCCTTTCGCTTCGCGAGGGAAAAGCAAAGCCTTGGCCTGCTGCCTGGGCTAACCTCACGTGGCAAGCAGAGCATTTGTATTCGAGTTAGAAAGTATATGGGGATGGCAGATTGGATCTGTCAACTTCTCTCCTCTTCTGTCCTCGGAAGCATTATTTTCCATTAATTATGGATACGTAAATTTTTTTTTTTTAAAGTGTCCTGGCTCTGTGGAGCAAGTGAGGTGTAACTGTGGTCTGCTGGTTCCCTGAAGGGCCCAGGATGGCTGGCTGGGCAGGAGGTTTCTCTCTGCTCAGGCAGGGGTGCAGTGAGGTCCTGCCTGTGCTCCCTGCCAGGACTGTTCCTCCTTCTGCTCCCAGTACCTGGCAAATGCAAGACAATTTGAGGGAGCTGTATGCAGTGCTTAGGTGATTCAAATAAACTTAACTTTTCCTTAAAAATTTTGAATAAGATTTGACTTGTTCTTCAGTGAGTATTTTATGTTTGCTACATACTGTATAAAGTATCACTGATTTAGTATTTTTGCATATCCCTGCTTTTCTCAGAAAATGTTTTGCAATATTCAAGTTGTGCATTTATGAAAGGATTTGGCAGATGGGAAGGGAAAGCAACAACTCTTTTCTCGTCATATGCAAAATACACAGTTGGAAGGAAGAAACAGATAAATACAATTTTTATCTATTCTAGTATATTAGACAAAGGTTTTCTTTGTTTTTCTGCCAACATCAGCTCTGCCTGACTTTTGTGATCAATATTAGCACTGAAGTTTCTTAAAGCAGATACGGAGACTTTGTTGTGCAACTGCTCAACCAGAGTGTGAACGTGGTCTGATAATGGTTACACAGCCATGAAGAAAGGTACCCACCCAAGGGGGGAATCTTCCTTTTAATAGAGATGGGAGGGGAGATTAACAGTATTTTGCAAGTCCTTCTGGGATTTGTTTTGGAAAGTGTATGCATTCTGATCACCTATGTTAGTGAAAGATGGGTAAATTTGAAGTGGTAGAGTTACAGGCAAGGGTTACAAGCATGACTGGAAGTGTAGAAAGCCTTTATCGTAAGATGAGATGGAGAAATATTTAACAGGAAAGAAGTTCCAATGAACTTTACTATCTCTAAATCCATCAGAGAGGTAAACACTGAAGGCATACAGGACTGTTAAAGCCAAAAGCCAGTGCTGGCAGATGAATGTGTGGATGCAAGATGTCAATAAATAAAAACTTCTTTAGAATTTGATCAAGCAGCTTAGTCCAAACCCAGCCCAGCTATCTAAACAGGAGTCAACTTATGGCAAGCAGAAAGACCTAAGTAATTTTAATGTACCGGGCTTAGTGCAAGGCTGTTAAAGAATATGTGGCTGTGGTATTCCCATATATGAATAAGGAGTGTACAATTGGCAGACTGATTTCAAGGAAGTGGGAGAACAGAGAACCTGGAATACCTGATGAAAGTACTGGGGGCATTCATTGCAGCTGCAAAATTTGTAAATCTAATCCTTATTTTTTAATGAACTGGCATAATAAAAATACTGTTTTTCAAGTCTGCTTGCACCTGAAGTTATGCATGTGCAGAGCTGTACAATACTGGTGGTGCAACTTCAATATGGTTGCAGTCCTGGTGGAATTTCACTTTTATGTCCTGTTACTTTTACTGGTAGAAGGTCCTGATGTAACATAGTTCCAGGACAGGAGATGGGCAGCTTTCAAAGAGCTTGGATCATCAAGTCAAACAATAAAGGTGCTTTCCAGAAGTGGTGGATCACTTACCAAAGTGAAGAGGTTTGTATCCAAAACTTTACCAATTATAATCTCTAGGAAAGAGTATGTTAATTCTTCAGATAATCACAGGCTTCAAAGCAAAATCAGAATGCAAGATAAACTGTTGTTTACACTTTGTGCTGGGGGGAAAAAAAGTAACAAGGTCAGGGTTATACAAATATGAATTTAAATATTTAAAAATCAAAATGTCTGAATTTATTTGCTGATAGAAGATGGAAGCTGTACTGAAATACAAGGTGAAAGGTTTTTTAAAAAGTGAAATCTGTGAACAAATGTGCAATGCCAAAGCAGAAATACTTTCAGTGATAAGGAAAGGAAAATCCAGATTTGGTCATCTGTAACTTCAGAAGTGGCTGTAAAACCAGCAAATTGCTAATTCTGCTTGCACCAGGACTCTGGAAAAGGAAAAATCGCCATGTAGAGAAGGTATTATCCAGCTAATTGTGTGGTAGCTGCACTGAAATTGCTTTAATACTGACCTGTGGTGTTCGTTTCCTAGCAGAAAAGCTTTTGTATCAGGCAGAATTTAATGTATCTTTGGAGAGAGGAGGATGCAGTGAGTCCTGCAGACTTTCATCTCAGCCTTTTCCGCTGCAACAGGAGTCACAGGAACTTGTTGACAAAGCTGTGTTTTCTGTGACACAACTGAGATTTAGTTTCGGGGTGTTTTTTTTCTGTTGTTCTAAAGAGTCAGGTTTTACTTAAGTATATTATCAACACTCATTTAAACTTGTGTGATATGCTTTTTGCCGAGCTGCTTGAGGGGGGGAAGTTGTTTTAATTGTCTTTATGCTAATGCAGAAGAAGTGGGAGCTTATTTCCATCCATCAGCGCTGGAAATTGAAACAAAAGCCAAGCAAACTTGCAGATGGTTGCAGATCCTGGATCCTAGGCACAGCCCGATGCCTCTGTCATTTGCTGCTTACAAAACACGGTGCCGGGCGTGTGAGTGTGGACTTTGCCTTCCCTGTGGCGGGCTGTGAGTGTGGACTTTGCCTTTGCCAGCAGCAGGAGGAGGAAGGTGCAGCCACAGTCCCCGTGGGGTCCCCAGCCTTTGGCCAGGGCTCCCTGCCAGCGACGTAAGGATTGGCTTGGGAGTTCTCCAGGGTTATAAAACACCCAGCTGTTGAACTTTTAAAGCTGTGTGACTGGGCAGCTGGGAACTCGGATGGGCTGGAGGATGAGCTGTATTTGACGGAGGAACAATGGTTTCACAAGCGCATACACGTACTCCCCTCACCCCCCTTCTGGGGCCATGGGTGTGCACTATCTGAAATCCTGTCGCTAATTAAAAATCACAATAAGCCAGTGCACTTAAAAGTGGGTTTTGTTGGGTTTTTTGTTGTTCTTTTTTTAAATTTAAAACTGCTCTGACTGGGGAGTTGATGAAACAACTGGGAACAGCATCTCACATTGTGGCCACTTTCTCAGTTGTGGCTGAGTTAGTGCAAAGTATGTTGGAGTCGATTTTTATCGTTCTGATGGGATTTCAGCTTACTGTGGCAACAGAAAAGTTAACATGGGCAACAAGAACTCACTCAGTTTCCAGGGGTGAAAGTGCTGGTGAGAGGCCAGGAGCTGACTGGAAGAACCTGGCTGGGAATGGGGCAGAGGGAGCATCCCTGAGTGTGTTGGCAGAGCCAGGAGCACAGTAGAAGTGATCAGTGGGGCTTTATTTGATGCTGGCTGGGTAGTATGGCTTAGTTTCAGTCTCACCCACAAACTGCTAAGCATTTCCTGATTTAGGAAGGTCAATATGGAAAAACTTGCAGTGTAAAGCTGTAGTTTTTAATGTGGACAGTCAAACAGATCCCGTGAAGTGATAATTAATGTTACTGGCTGGGGCAAGCTGTCAATTTTAGTAGGAAATCATTAAATAAACACTGGTGAATAACCAGTATGCTGGTTCTTCTTCCCTTGGAAGAGACCAGAGCACTAACTGAGGTGATGTGTTTCATTATCCCCATTTTGCAGCTGAGAAAACAAGACACAGAGGTGAAAATACTGGAGATACTTTGTTTGGGGCTTGTTTCAGTTAAGGCTGGACTAGAAGTCTTATTGGTGGTCTGGACATGTCTGGGTGTTTCCCACCGCAACACAGCTCATGACAACTGCCTGCGTGCAGTTCCTACCTCTGAAAGCCTCTCTCAGAGGAAGTTTCCTTAGCAAGAGAGCAATAACTACTTGCCTTCTGCTCAGCATACTGTATTGTATCTGTAGGAAGCCTTTGTGGAAGACTGACTTGCTGTTGGTAGAGGGGGGGCAAGAACAGTTCTCTTACAAGTGCCAACTAGTTCTTTGAAAGCTAATAAAATTGTCAGTAGGCAGTACAGCATACACCTGGTTTAGTAAGGTTATAGCTCTTTTTTAGAAAAGGTAAAGTTATCCTGGCTTACTTGTGATTTATATTTCTGGTGAGCACATGAAGTCATAGTTCCATAAGAGGAGGAAATACTGCTCACTTCCCCTGGCTGATTCCGTCTACTTCAGTAGCTAATCTTTGGATTTTCATTTCTAGTACTGTGCCCAACTCTGATTTGCCTGGCTTCTGCTTCTGCTCACTGGTTCTTACTGTTCTTTAATGTCCAATCCTTGTTGGCCCTGGGACCGTATAAAAATACCAGCCCTTTGGGAGGGCAGGTGTGCCATGCGTCGGGCAGTGGAGCACGTCTGCACCCCGTCGCTGATTCACACACGGTGTTATCAGCTCACAGATTAGCCTGCGGTCAGTTCGCTGGCCAGCTCTTAATGCATTGGAGATATTTCATTTTGATTGTGCAGTGTGAACTCTTTTATCAGTGTTGCGTGGTACCAAGTCAGACGCTGGCTGAAGAACACACGTGTGCTAACACAGCTATCTCTCCAGCCAAAGGTGTAATCTCGGCCGAGAGCACACTTGGATTTGTTTGACAGGAGCTGTTTTATATACAACGACAATGCTGATTATGTTCATATCTTTGAATTCCTTATCACTGGAATCCTTCATTGACTTTTGATTGTTTTATCTGAAAGCTGTGTCTTACTAATGGGGTGTAATTGCACTGGGCAACCGGCTTCCCTCTCAGCTGCTGGTGCTGGGTTAACACAATCTCTCTCTGCTCTATCCCTCTGCATCAGTGTGTCCTGTTGTTGGCAGTAGGTCAGGCATTTCTTTAAAGGCTCAAATCAAAACTTCATTGAAAGTTTTTGGGGCTGACTTGCCCCCTGAGGTAAGTCAACAAGTGCATCTTGTGGCTCTTCCACATACCAAATGGAAGAATTTGTTAAATTCTTTTCCCTTGCATCATTAGCCCTATTTTCACTTCTGTTTTGCAGTGGGGTTGTACCACTATTATTAGAGTTCAGTCCTCCTTAGTTTGTTTTAGAATGCAGCTCATTTTCTGTTTTCTTGCAAGTCATGGTTATTTTTCTTTGTCTGACTTGTCTTGACCTTAGCCTTGGTTTCACTTACCTAATTTCTGTACTACTCTCACTATCTATTCTTAGCTTACCTCTTTTACCCCTTTTTATGCTGCATTACATTTTTATTGTCTTTTTACATGGTAAAAATCAGATAGGATTTTAGTTGAAGTTTCCCTTTTTCTCAAACAAGAGAATCATAATTTTTCAAGTTGTCTTTTCTGGGAAAAAAAAAAAAAAGAGGTTACAATTGTAGATAAATTTTTTCAAGTCTGTTTTTCCCCTCAATTCTCATTAGTTTTGGGAAATTAGCATTTGTTGTTCTAAACCTAAACTGTATGTACAGACTCCAATTAATCTCCCTCTAATAACATTTGATTGCTGTGGTAATTCAGAAGTTCTCATGGGATGATTCTGACTGGCTCTGTGAAGATGAGGCTTGCAGCTCTTGGGTATTGAGTGCACAAAAGTCACAAGGACAATAAAACACTGAGGTTTTTTCACACATCTTATGTAGGTTGTGTATGTATGGTGCAGGAAGTTTTGTTTGCTCTTGAGCTATGTTTGAATTCCCTTTGTGGTGTAAATCAAATAATTCTCGAAGTACGTTGTTGTCAGTGGGAGAAGGAAATGGTTTCACAAGTGTTTGCCATACAGAACTTGGCGGAGTAGTTCAAGTAGTTATACATAATGATATTAAGAGGAGCTGCTGAGATCCAGCTCCATGTGCATATCAGCACATAAAATACTACCAATGTACATCAGAGTGAGTTCGTGTCCTGATGACACCGCCCTGAGCTGGTGCTGCTACTGAGAGGTCAGTCCTGCCTCCTGCTCCCTTTATTCTTGTTTTGGCTCAGTGAGTCAAGCTCCCTGGGCTGCTCTGGAAGCCAGCCTTGAATATGTCTGTCCTTGCTGCTGTGTGAGGGCCATCCTGGCACAGGCAGCGAGGGTCTGGTGAGGCTCCTGCTGTACCTGAGTGGGGCACAGTGTGTCCTGGGGCACCTCCTGTGCCTGCCGCCCCAGTGTGCTCCCCAGCAGGGAGGGACCTTCCTGCTAGGATGGACTGCAGGGGGGAACCATCCTTGTTAAATGGACAAAAAGTGTGTTGTGCTTTGCCTTTAGTCTTTTAGTACTTGTGCTGTTTGAAATCAGTGATTGTTCTTTGCCAGTCTTGTTCCCTGAGCGCCACCTCCCACACTGAAGGAGGAGGGTTAAGAGAAGCTAAGTGCAAAAGTGCTACGGGTACAGTCTCGTGGTCTCCTCAGTGCTCTGCTGTGTGCGTGGGGCAGCTTGCTCTGAGTTGTGTGGTACTCCTTAGCAGATGATGTGCCAGTTAAAAGAACCAACTCAACTACCTGGTTTTCATTTAAATTACACTTTCTCTTTCAGTGTTCATTTTAGCTACCTGTCCCAAAAACTAATTTTTCCTCCTTTGAAGCTGTCTCTGCTCTTGTTTCTCGTGTTTGAAGAGATGGGCTTGCACATTCCTTGTATGAAAGAGTGTCAGGAAAGATCTTCCCTTTCTCCTCTAAACAGCTTGAGGTGGAATTCTGTCTTTCTTTATATTTACTCACTGCAAAGTTTGCACTGGGTAGCAGCCACCCAGCCTTGCTGTGTGTGCAGCAAGGACCCTGGCTCTATAGAAAGGCTCTGCCATGGGCAGGGGTCCATCCTGGCTTCTCCCATGGATAGGGCATTCCTGGCAGCTGCTGTGACCTGTGTCTCCTGCCTTGTTTGAATTCTGCATTAACTCTGTGGGGTAAGAATATCTCCTAATTACTCACTGCTAAAACTTGGTGTTTAGTAGCTACTTAGAGGCAGAACTTGGATGGGAAGAAAGAGTTTATAGATAAAAGTTGGTCATTACTTGTTAATTAAAGTCTGTCTTTTCTCAGGGATAATTAGTGCAGCATTGGCAAGAGAGAAACAAAAGTTCAGACGGAACACAGCTGAGCTGTAATCTGCTTATGTTAGAGCCTGAAATAACAAAGGGTGTGTTTGACTTGAAGTGCTTGTCCATGGATCTTTTACTCCTGTCCTTATGGGGGAAGGGATAGCGAGCTTTGAAGTGCAGGCACAACTCTAATGCTGGAATACCAAGGTATGAATGAATAACGGAAAGGTAACAGGTACCTTAGAGGTAGAGGTGTGTGTTGGATTCCACGTGGTGTAAAGAACTACTAGATTATTAACATTTCCTTTTATGTGCTGGTTGGAAATCTCAGCTACTACGATGCATCAAAAAAAAAGAAAAAAGCGTGCTGAGATACAGAGCAATAATTAATGAGCTCTGTTTGGTTTTTCCGCCCGAGAATGTAGCCCAGAGGTCACGTTTCCCTATATGTGTGTGTAAGTAGAGGGCTGCCCTTACAGCAGTGGGCTCAGTTGGGTTCAGCTGGGGTACGCAGGGTCACCCGCACCGGGGCTGCTTTGCCCTCACTGTTGTTCCTCGCTCACATCCTGGGAGACTCCGGGCTTTGTCTGCCCAAGGCTGGCTGAAGGATTTCAGTGTAGGCATGAGAGAGAGCTGAGATGCCAGACTGCAGATGGGAAGGTCTGTGTAATGCAGAAGGAATTCCAAGCATCTTTTTGGTTAATTCTGTTTTTTAGAGGACTGTTAATGTGGCTTGATGGGAACTTGCACGTTGAGTGCAGCTTAAGGCTTCTTGAGTATTTCTAAAAATGGTTTTCTAAAGTCTTCCTTAAAATCTCTTTAAATTGACGGTTATTGTACTTAAGACAACTCAGAAAAGCCCAATCTTTATAACTTCATTATTGTCATGAAACTATTGATAATACTTTGGCAAATACTCTAACATTTAATCTATTTTACTCTTAATCAAAAAGAGCCCTGAGCCCATCTGATTCAATTAAATTCATGCATTCCTACTCAAGGACTGAATTTTACTGGACTGTACTTTACTGTACTGAAAACGCCTTATTTTTTTATAACAATTGCCTTGATTTTATAAGGAAAGACATATTTACATTGTATTTTCAAATGCTACATTTCTCTGCAGAATGTGCTGGTGCTATTTCCAGAATATGCAGAAGGGTTTGGGATGCTAAGTGTTGTTACTGAAGTAGTGATGGTGACGTATAATTAAAAAGAAAACAACTAAAGCCAGCTTATCAGAAACAAACATCAGAAATGTTCATTATATTTGGCACTTAGTGTCTACGAAACTGAATTTGGAAAAATGTCTGAGGGGACTTTATATCCTCTGAAATGCTCCATTACTTTTTTTGTTTCCCTTGCCTTCCTACAGATGCTTGTTTTCTGTAGTGGTTGTTCAGGTTAGAACAAAAATGGGAATTTGACAAGCATGTAGGTGGCCTTTTCTCTGATGCACATCAGTAGAGCTTCATTGTTTTCAAGATATTTATCCCTCAAATGCTTAGGTTTTTAAGCTGTTAAAATTCAGTGATCTGATCAGCTTCCATGGCTCATGTTTAGATTGTACATTCATAACTGAGAATGTCAGTGTTGGAGAGTGTTTGAGTGGCAAAGAAATGCAATAATGGGGATGAAGGTTTTTGAAAGAAATTATCCCGTGATGAATTATTACCTGTCCAGTTTCTCAAGAGGCATAATGACTTCACAGATTGAGATGCTGCTGTGAGAATAAATGCTGAGTATACAGGAGAGTACACAATTTTTATGGGTATTGGAGAAAACCTCAAAAAGCCTCCTTTTTTTGAAAAAATGTCTTTAAATGAATTGTGTTGCATAAAATTAGCTTGAAGGAGGCTTTGAATCTTGTGAATTTGGTTTGTCATTTAACTTCAATGGACCAAAAAGATCTCAGCGAAACTCACTAGAAAGACTTTAACCATTTTGTTAGTTTCTTAACCTTTTTTCTTCAGTTTTATTCAGTGGTGGTGTTCTGTTGGATTGCTTAGATTAAATTAGCAAGTGATATGGTTTTTTTATAGGTCTGTAGTGTGTTGTACACTTGAACTGATGATATATAATTAGACACTTCATTTTGCTTCCATTCGACATCTTTTAGCTAATTAGTTACTTGGGTTGCTTTATATTGCATTAGGTTGTTTTCAGTTGATTAAGTACACTTCTCTTAGGGTACAGAATTAAGAACATACTAATTGCACAACAATTTTGGCATGTGTAGATTGCCTCAGTGTCACCTGAGGACAAAGATTTCTCTGCTTACATTGCTGGCTCTATTCTCTTTGTGCCCCGTGGGCAGATGTGTCAGAGCAGGCACTGCGCTCTCCAAATTCTCTTTCTCACTCCTGCAGTCTAGTCAGAGCTTGTTGGCAGTGTCTAATGTAGCTACTCGCCCTTGGAGATGTCTTGATTTCAGCATTTGAATGTTCGGACCCACTAGTTTGGTGAAGTTTAGTGGGTTTGGAGGGTTGGTGGTGGGATAGAAAGGCAATCTCAGAGCGGAGACCTAAAGGTATTGTGAATCCAACACTGAATTATGCGTGGAGAAACCAGCAAGCTTCACCTGGGAACTGTCATGAGGTGGATGGGCAGTTGCGATGCTGTCTGCTGGCTGGAGTAAATTTTGATTGTGGGCATTGCTGGGACTATAAAATATTTGAGCACAGTATTTCTAGAAGCAAGTTTCCCCCAGGCACTGAGTGTTCCGGAATAAACATGACTTTATTATGAAGTGCTTGCTCTGTGCTTGTGAGGAGATCAAGATGTCCTTTTTTTTGCATTTTACTTTGAACACCAGTTACTGATGTGAGGCACCGAGTAGACTCTAACCTGTGCCAGCTAACCAAGGGGAAGCCAACAGAAATGAGAAATACTACAATTAAACTTTTGTTGCTGCAATGCTGAGTGAAGCATGAGTGTGTCCAAGCATGTGGTGTTCAGACAAGATACATATTTCTCTCTGTGGAACTGCTTTTCAAAGGGAATACTTGCCCTTATGAAAACTGGGGCCGTAGTCGAGTAAATATCTTTAGGTGTGCTCTGCCACAAGAGGAGGTGCAGGTGGTATCTATTGTGAGAGTTGTGATTTCTCTTCTGTCCCATGTAGCTGTTTAAAACTTTAACTCTATGTTTATATTTGGTCTCAGTTAATCAAATCCCCTTGGATATACTTACATGTGTGTGTTTGTGTTGAGGTCGGTGTCCAGGTACTTAGTGGGCAGCGTTGCTGGAAGTTGTGGTGGTCATTGGGTGTGGAGTTGAACATTGTACTAAGACAGAGTTTTATTTATACCCATTGCACTAAGGAGAGTCAGTACCTCCATGTCCATGTACTGACACAAGGGCCAGTGCATAGGGATCTTACCTTGGAATGGGTCTCCTGTACCCATGAACTTGTCAGATGTTGCAAGTGCAGTTAATTGGAATGAGAATATCCTTTGGCTAAGGCTGTATTAGAACCGTCCAAGAAGTGCCATCATTTTTGGCGTACTAAAAATGACAGCTGGTTTTATTTTGAGGTCTTCTACAGGAGCATTAGCCCGTTGTTGTCTCCAGTAAAACTACAGTGATTTGGTGTTCTTGTAAAGAAAAGATATTTAAATAGAGACTCGTGAAGGTGTAAAGCTTAAGCATTTTTTATTACTGAGGCTTGATTTGGATGCCTATTAAAAGAACAAGTGGCACTTAAAAACCTTTAGGGAAATGTATTTTAAAAAGGTCTGAATGTCATGGCTGCAGTTTTGTACTGTCAGAATTAGTGCTTTTCTTTCTTGAAGTGCTTTCTTATTTTCCCTGTGGGGCAGATGCCCTCATTCCAGAGGTGGCAGCCTTGGCTCTACCTCAGTTGCTCCTTTGCATTTAGCTTTGGATGTTGCCTGTTCTCCTCACAGGAAGAGACGGAAAGCTCCTGAAGTGTCAGAGTGCCTTAAAGGGACTGAATCCTGATTTTAATGGGAGTGATTGTTGAGATTTGTCTGCCTTTGGTTAAGAAGTGTAAGCTACTGACTACTGTGAAAAAGTTAGACATGAACCGTCAACTTTGATGTCATTTCACGGGGCTTGAAGCTGATCGAGCAGGGAAGAGTTGCACAGTAGGTGATGGTGTGACTATCCCCTGTATCTACATTGTGTAATTTAGGTGACTTCATTAGAAGTTTGAGATTTCTGTACAGTTGCTGCTACCTGCAGAAGTCTAATTAAGTGTGTTTGTTTGGCTCTTAGCTGGTCTCATGGGTACCCCAGTTTAGGGGTGGGGTGGGCACAGGGGCTGCTTGGAAAACCTGTCAAACTTTCTTTTACAACAGCCTGTCCATTACTGTAACTTCTGGCCTATTCCAGGGGGTGAACTGGCTCCGTAATGGGACAGCTGGTGGAGCTCCCCAGCTTGAGCTGGATCTGTGCCGCTCGTCCCTGCTCCCCTTGTGCCTCTGCTGCTGGCAGCTGCCTGCCACAGCTGGGATCTGGCCCTGGAAGTCGGACAGGATGTTTGCTTTTGTGGAGTGCAGTCGTTGAGGAAATTAAACGAAGGGATCTCTGAAAGGGCAAGCAACCTACATCAGATTAGGCCATTAAGATGAGGGTTGTGAGCATACTTTAAAGCACCTTATCAGGAGGCGTTGAGGAGGATGTGCTCCTGATAGCCAGCGGTGCTTGGAAAGCTGCGTTGCATCACGTCTCTTTGGACCGTGGAGATAGCTGGGGTTGAGTACACAGAAAAGGGAAGTCTTGAAGAAATCTGAAGGAGCTGGTTTATCCAAAGCTGTGAGGCTGGAATCCTGGAGGGGATACGCAGGGGGAGGCCCTTCCTGGCCACCCCAAGGCGTTGCACGCCCTCTCGCATGCCGGCAGCTGGCCTGTGCAGTGACAGATCAGGAGGAATGCGCAACATTTTAAGTATCATAAAGCTGGATATCCTTTGCTCAGGATATTTCCTGTTCTCAAGAATTTATTTTTCAACAATATTATTGGCAGAAAATCCACAAAATGGAAGTGGGAGAGGGAAACTTGTATATTGCAGAAGATAAGCTCTCAGTTTTCCCATCTTAAGTGAAGAGATAAGCTTTGGAGAACAGAAAAATACACACCCCTTATGTAGTGGTAAACCACCAGCATGCCTAGTTGCACATTGAATATTTAGTGATTTTTATTTACTGCTGTCAACAACGTACAGCAATTAACCACTAGTTTCGTACAGAAATGAGACTTTTGAACACCATGATTAAAATGGCATTTAATTCCAAAGAGGGCTGAGCCTCGGGACCAGGATAGCCAGAGCAAAGCTCTCCCAACTGACTTCCACCAGGCTCTGTTGCATGTTTTGCCTTTTGCATTCGTTAATGAATTAAAGCCTAAATCATAAAGCAGGATTTAATTGGTGATTTTGTGATCTGGGTAATCCCCCAGTGAAAATAAAGTGTGCTTAACGCTGCTGCTGCTCCCCCATTGACGGCAGGGCCGCCGCCGCCGGAGCAGCAGAGAAGTGCTTGTAGCTTCCTGCTAGGAAAATACCTTTGTGAGGCTATTTGTATATGCTTCCTTCTGTAAACTTCAGATAGAATTCACTTGATCCCATGAATGTGGCTGCGTGTTCTGGGGTAGCTGTTGTGAACAAAGACCTTCGACTGTTAAATACAATGAGAATTTATTGTTTACCATCTATTTTCCTGTTTGTGTGTGTGTTTCTAGCAACAAGTATTTTCATAAAGGATTCATTTTCCTATAAGTTTCTCAGATGTAGCAACATGTATTTGGCAATTCATTAAAATTTGTGGGAGGAAGGCAGTGTAATGAAGAGGTGAGGCATTAGTGAAGTACTCTGTTCCTATCTTCCCTGTGCTAATAAAAAGAGAAAAGAATTTGGTAGGTGTGCGGCATTCTGAAGGTTTATAGCTGGAATTTGTTTTTGGAAACATGAGGATTATGGTGTGTGTTAAATTTAACCCATTTTCCCTGCATCCCCAGCACCCAAGAGAAGGTTTAGTGAAAGAACACTGAACTTACCATGCTGAGGTGGCACTTTTTGAGGCTGGAGTAACATGTTATAACAGAAATCCCAGTTGATGAGAACATTTTAGTCATGATGCAGAAATGGTCTGGAATCTCTGGTATGTGCCAGTGGCAGGAGCTGCGCTCCCCGGAACGCGTGTAAGGCTCTGGCATGCAGGCGTGCTGGGAGTCAGGGCTCAAGGACACACTGCCAGCCCTCACAGGATTTGGTAGCAGGTTATAAGCCTAGGAAAAAAAAGAGGGAGAATTCGAGATTTTTTCCCTTGACCACTTCAGTAGTTCTTTGAACTTGCTTATTTCTGAACATGGCTTAAGCATTCCAAGAGTCTTAAGATAAATGAAGGTATTTATACCCATTATGTAGATGAACGTGTATATATGTGTGTATATGTACATACCTTGTGACTTGTGTGGTGCTGGCAAACCTCTGTGATCGGAGATGGGAAGAGTAGGACTCTGAATGAAGCCCACAGGAGATAAAACTGCCAAGGGAAGCTGCAAAAGTAGTTACCAGATTTATTCTATCGATGGGGAGTGGCCTGACACTTGTACTGAACAGAACCCACCTTGTTTTGGTTTTGGGGCCACTGTCATGCCTTGAGATACTGCAGTTTGGAACTAGCAGTGGGTTCTATGTACCTGTTCTGCATGTTCATATCTCCTTGTCACTGATTAGGTTTCTTGAATTCATGTTTTAAAAAATCTTTGTGACCTCTACCTTGTATTTCACTGTGTACTATACTGATTTTAACATAAACGTCTAAAATAAAGACTTTATCCTGTTGTCTGGCATAGCTATTTATATTTGGGATGAGGAGCTCACTTGTTGTAGTTCTACGTTACCAGTTTGCCAGTGGCTGAGTAACTTGATGACAAATGTAGATCTCTCTTACTGTATCAGTTACAGGTTTGACAGCTGGTGTATAATGTTTTACTGCACTACATTTTTTTTTTTCCTATAGTGATTCTTCTTAGAGGGAATGGTGACTTCTGAGAGTGAATTTCCAGTCTATTAGCTGGTGTAAAAACCCTACTGGCTCACCAACTACGTATCTGTGATGTTAGATACCTCCACATTTCTGCATGTTTTTTATCAGCTTTCTCTTAATCTTCAGGAATTCTTAATCCTTTCAAAACCCAGTGATGCTTCAGTATTGATGCAGAATGCAGTCAGGGATTGTACAACTGCTTTTTCTTTGTTTATTAGTAGCCCAAGTACTGTCTCCACAGGTAGGAGGCTCAACCCACTACTATTTGTCATAAGAAGTAAATTACTAGTAGCAAAGTGACTTTCCTTAATTTGATCAATTCAAGAAGTATTCAAGAAAAGCCTTAAAGACTAATGTACCTTGACATGTTCTTAATAATAAACATGTTATAATCTGCTCAATTTAGATGAAAATGGATAGCTCATCTGTTATTTCACACCAAGTACTCTTCTGAGATTTCTGTGCTACTAATGTGTATCTGTGAGAAGGGCAAAAATCAGAGCATCTCTTCAGCTTCAGATTTAAAGACAAAAGCTGTGGCAAGTTGAGCTTCTGATGGAAGTAATAATAAGAAATCTTGTTCTGCACTTCCTTGAACAGAGAAGGCTCTGAGAGTAAAGTGGCTGGTAGTTGTCCTGAATTTCATAGTACTCTCTTCTGAGTGTTTAAACTGTAGTGTACAATGATGATGACTTTCTGTAGAGCTGTAGCACTGACTTAGATGTGTTGTGCTCTAACAGGCTCTGTGAGCTGTAAGGTATCTCTGGCACCTGTGGGATGGTGAGGGGCAATCTGTGATTTAGATTATTCATAGCAGGGCTTGGTGCAGCAATGCCTGGGAACGCAGAGCAAGATTAGAGAAAAATCTTATGGTTGAAGTTTCATCTGGAATGATGGAAAAAAAATAGTCCAAATTCATTAAGGATGAGAGGATTTCCTTAGTGAGCACTGGGAGGATGATGAGGTGCTGGACAGGTGTTTGGTGTTGGGGGGTTTCTCTGCAGCATGCACCACTGCTCATGTTCTCATCAGCAGGTTAAGCCTCCCCTGAACACCCAGGCTGTTTTTCTGTACTAACCTGGAGTTATCATTAGGGACTAGAGAGAGAAATGGGAGGAGGAATATGTTCACATGAGAGAGAGTGGGAGTGCATTTTTTTTCCACATGGGTCTATTACTTTTGGGAGTCTTTATAAAAATTGTTGCATGGACATGTCATCTTCCTCCTCTGCCCCAAGAGGATATATGCCATAGTGTAGGTAGAGAATAATATCAGTTTTACTTACTTTTTAAACCAGATATTAACATGTCAAATGATGACAAAGTGTCCTTCCCTTAGAAACTGGGGAACAAATGCATTCTGCTTGAATCCCTGGGACCTGTGAAGCCTTTAGCTGGGAGAACAACTGGTGTTAATGGGTAGGTGTTTGTCACTGATTAACTGTGTACTGTACTGTTAAGGTGGGTATGTGTGTGGGCTCTGTGCTGCCAAAATGTGACCGAACTGGGTCAGAATGTAAATATTAAAGAATTGAGATTGTGCCGTACTTTCGGTGATAGCGCCTGGGTGTTCCAGCTTATTCACACAAACTGAGTGTGCCTCCATAGAGCTCCCTTGGGAGTAAAATCTTGTCGGGTCATGTGTCAGTTATATCATTCAGGTAAAATTGAGCACAACTAAATTTGACTGGGAAAGCTTTTTTCTTGCTCAAGTCCTGTGCTAATGCGGTCAGAACTCTGCAGGCAAAGTCTTGCATTTGCTGATATTCTGATGTTTCTGCCTCCACTGTCAAAGAAAAGCTGCTGTCAAGCCACGTTGAATTTTTCAAATTTATTTATGTACACATGTACTATATTTGTATATTTGACCTAGACTTAGTGGAACATTCTTTGCTCCATCAGGATTTCTATGAATTTTTCTTGTGGTAGGCAAAGTGAGATGCATGTCCAGGAAAAGCTGAAGGCTGTCAAGGCATGTGGTGGTAAAATGCTTATATTTATGAAAGATACTGTAGAAAAAAAACTCCAGAGAATTAGCCTTTCTTGTGGTTTCAGTCTTTTTATCACTTGGCTTTCTTCCAGTTGAGTTATGAGATGGGTTTTCTCATATTTGAAGGACTTGTATATTTTGTTCTCACCTGTTTATTGAAATTCTGTGGATGAACTGTATATTTGTACCTTTTCCCCAACCCTCCAAACCTGCTTGCTGTTAAGGTAATTTTCCCCACTCCCATATGCTAACCAAGCCCATTTCTTGAAGTTCAGGTTTACATATTTTAGGATGCAAAGCTAATTTTTTCTCTGCCTTTCTGAAATACTTTAATTTTTGAATTCTAGCTAGAATTATAAATGAAAAAATTATCAGAGAACATGGTAGGGTTTTTTAAAATTTTTTTCCCGGAAAGCTGAAATCTTGTGAATGGTTATTACTAAAGATTATCAGTCAAAATTATTTTGTGTAACAAGACTCAAAGATAAGCTCTGTGTTGTTAATGACGATTTTATTGCTGCTAGTCTGGGTTAACAGTGGAACCCAGTGGTCTTAATGGTCTTTTCCAACCTGAATTCTGATTCATCCTTTCTGTGGACTTCTTGTCTGTATTTGAATAGACTCTAGACTCCTGCACCTCTAAAGTTCCATAAGTGGTTATGGAAATTAATTTTTCCAAGTGTAACAAGGGAAAATGAAACTTCAGGTACAATGTGACATGAAGCTTGAAAGTTGGTTTGCTTTCTGCTGCTTGTCTAAGTTTTTTTGCTTGACTGGAATTTTGTCATTTAAAGGATGTGGAAAGTTCACTTGAGCTTCAAGGGTTTAATTAGCTTCATTGGAGCTGTGTGTGCTTGTATCAATAGGGAAATACAAAGAAGTGTGACTGTCCCCTTTTTGATTAAATGCAAACTTTGCATTAAAAAAAAATTCAGTTTGCGGGAATTTACTTTCTTTTATTTAGCTCACCCTGGTTCTTATTATTGGCTTGTATGTATATCTCTTGACTTTCCACAGCTTTCTTTGAAGCCCCTTAATAATACTGCTCGTACCTGAAAGCTGTAGTATCAAAGTCAATAGGTGAAATATTAGGAAACTTTCATTAACAAAGACTTGTGACTTATTAATGAGTAACTCCTGTAACTGGTAGGATTGGGGCTGCTGTCTTTTGACTTCACCCAGGGTGGGAAGAGCATCTGTCCTCCTGGCACCATACCTTGAGCCTGCCTTTCAACCAGCTACACTTCTGGTGTAGTTTTAAGTGCTGCTGGTTTCCCAATTCATAACACAAGCATGTACTTCATTCTATCTATTATTATTAAAGACCAATACCAATTTATTGAGAATAATTTTCAGCTTCCCATTGCCTGAATGATTTGGCAGAGAGTGGGAATGAGCTTAGAAGGATGAGGATTCAAAATTAAATTGGATACAGACCACCTGAGTGTTGGGGAACCCACTGGACTGTCCTTGCTGTATAAACAGAACTTTGGTTCTCCTTCAGTCTGTTACAAACTGTGCCCCACTTCAGACAGGTAGCAAACTCTAAAGGTTTTCCCTTTTAAACCATTTAATAGATAACTTGAGCTTTATAGCTGCAGCAGGTGGCACATTCAGCTCAGCATTTTCTGTCTAGAGAGAGACCCTTTGTCTTCCCACCCTAGAGGAAACAAACTCCTTTAGTACTCTGCATTTAAAGATTTGGTGTTTTTCATTCCTCAATGCTTTATTTATCATTGGAGATAAAAATCAGATACCTGGAGTGGGAGAGGCTTCTTTCCTGTAAGATCCTGGATACCAAAATTACCCAATCAAAAATGGAACAATGATTTGACTTTGTGTGTGTGGTTCCTTTTTTGCCGGTGAGTTTCAGGTCTTTGTTTGATGTAAATTCCTGTTTATCTCAAATTAAGAGAAGCCTTCATAGGTAGCATACTGTCTTCATTTTCATGAAGCAGTTCAGAGAAGTAAAAAACTCCTGAAAATTGTACTTTATGCTCTGTGAAAGTGAGGGACCGTATAACAAAACTTTAACTTTTTCTCCTGATGCTGCAAAGTTATGGAGTGACGGCATTTGGGTGGTGGGTTTTGGGTTGGTTTTCTTGTTACTAACGTGGTTTAAGCACTTGGACCTTGTGAGCACGATGATAATGAGGGGCTCAACTTCCCTCCTCCATGAGAAACCTCTCCGGCAGGCATCCAGAGGTGCTCCCTCGCAGCGGCCGCCCCGTGTGAATGCCCGCTCTTGAATCCCGGGGCGGAATGGGAGATCTCTGCGCAGCGCTTTCCCACAATAACACAATGAGCCACTTTGTCAGCGCAGCGTCAGCCCGGAGTCAGGTTAGCGGGGAATGGCGACAGCAGCAGAGTTTGTGTTGCACAAAGGTGTGCTGAGACCTTGTTGGAAATGGGATTTGGTATGCAGGCTTTTCAAGAGCTGCAGATTGATAAGATAGATAGCCTTTTTTTTTTTCTGCTTTGTAGTTTAATTAGGGGTAAAAAAAAAATAATCCCCACCCCATTGATTCCAGTAGATTCCCCATTGCACAAGAACTCCAGAGGAGATAACCAAGGTCTTTGTGGTATTATTGCAGAGAGATTATTATTTGAGAGAGCAGAGTTGAAGGGGAGGGTATTTATCGACAAATGCTGTGCTTATCAACCTGTAACCATGATTAATACTTTGGCTATTAAATGGAGGAAGAAAGCAAACAGATGAAGCATACCTGTGCCTTATCTGACTTTCACCTTTGTGCAAGAACTTCTCTTTGCATAGAGGTTTTGCCCGTGTCCCTGGGCACGTTCTTGGGCTTGCAGCCCTAATCTGGGGGATTTCAGTACTTAATAGAAGTATTAAGAGTGCATAAAGACGTACTCTAGTGCAAATGTTTGCAGGATCAGGGCCCAGTTTGTAGACAGGTGTAGGTCTGTATTGAAGGGAGTTGCTCCTCCTCACACAAATTGCTTCAAGCAAATAGCAGGCTATTCCAATTGTGTTTGAACATACTGAATATCTTGCTAGACCTTGTGAATTTTATTTGCAAATTGCTTTTGTCAGAGGCAATGCAGAGTGCAGAGAACCTTAAAAGGGTGATCATTTAGTTAAAAAACGTGCAGTGTTGTCTCTGTTGCACAGAATGGCTCTCTGCATTTAGGGGACCAATTTGTGCTGTGGGTGGAGGGCCGTTGGGCCACTGTCATCTTCCTCTCCTTGGCCTGGCAATGGGGGACCACAGCTGGAAGAGCTGTGTGCTTTCATGCTGACCTGTGGAGAGGAGGATGTCATCAGAGATTCACAAAGTGGTTTGCGTTGGAAGGAACCTTAAATTTTCTCATCTCACCCCCTGCCATGGGCAGGGACACCTTCCACTGTCTCAGGTTGCTCCAAGCCCCATCCAACCTGGCCTTGGACACTTCCAGGGATCGAGGGGCAGCCACAGCTTCCCTGGGCAGCCTGTGCCAGGCCCTCACCACCCTCACCGGTATCACACCCTTCCTAATTATGTAGTCTAAGTCTCCTCCTGCTTTGTCCCCATCCTGTCTGAAGTGACTTGAGGTCTTCTAGAAAAGCACAGAGATGCTGACTGCAGTTGGGAGTGTGTTGTACAGCTGGCAATTGAACAGCACCCAGAACTCTCTTAACTCAAATGCCTCTGCGGGTGGACAAGCAGCAACAAATTAGTTTGAAATGTTAATTGCTGCTTGTGTTTTTGGAAGTGTGTAAAATAATTTCCCTTGCAAAAAAGAAGAAAGTTTGAAATCATTGCTATTTTAAAGCCAAGTTGTGCCAAAAACAACAACACTAAAAAATCATGGGAGAAAAGTGATTGGCCACTATTGTGGAAGAAGAGTTAAACTCAGACTATGGCTTAGAAGAATTACTGTGAAATAGTGTGAGAATCGTGTGATTTGAAAACTTCTCTATTTTTGCAGCTACATCCCTCATGAGTCCCTTTATCCACTGTGATTAATATGGAGGAAGGTGAGGAAAGAAAGGTGTGAGAGGAAAGAAGGAAAGGAATATAAATAGCAAAAATGACTAACTTAATTTTCAGATGGAAGAAAAAGTACAGAAAAACGCAAATGGTGAGAGTGAGTTGTGTACAAGTTGTCTCTGCAGCTGGCTCTTCTGCCAGCAGTGCAGGCTGTAGCCGTGGTGTGTTTGGGTGTTTCGGAATTGATTTTTGAGCAGCAGATGAATTTACTGCTCTAGTACTATTTGCAGAAGCGAGAATGCTGTGGAACCATTGGATTAGCTTGTCTGCCTGTGGCTTTCTGCTCAGCCATAGCTAATACAGGCCTAATAAAAATTTTGAAGGTCTGTTTCACCCCTGGTGTATTTTATTCCCTTAAATCTAGTTCCACTAGGTTTGCACATGAATATGATGGCCTTCAGGCACTGCACGCCCTAGGCGTGGGTGGTGGTGGGAGGAAGGCAAGCTCGCTTTTCCTACACGAGTTTTTACAAGATTTCTCCCTGGAAAACCAAGGGGAAAAACCCCTAGCGGGGTGAAGTTTTCCTTTGGTAAAAGACTCCTTTGTGTGCCAGGTTGCTTTATTCCAATATTTCATCAGAGCTATTATCTGCTGATTAGTTGTACTTGCCTTGTGAAATAAGACACTCCCACGTGATGCATTTTGACCTGATATCCCCACTCCTGATGCTCATTTCTGGTACATGTTTGAAGTTACTTGGTTATTCTGTTTCTTCCTAAGGTTAAGCTAGGAACCAATTTTTAATAGTTTCTCTGTTCCTGAATGACAAACATTTCCTATGAGGGGTGTGCAGCTGGTTCCATTGCAGATTTGTTGTTCTTTAAGAGAATGGAGTTTCAAGCCTGGAAAATTTGAGGTCAAATTTTAGGTCTAAATAAATGCAAACTACTGAAAGTCTTCATATCATTACCCTCTGGATTGCTGCCTTGGGAATCTAACACCAGTGCGGGGGCAAAACAATGTTAACTTTCCTTGATCCTGCGTAGAATTGAATACTGCTGATAATTCTGTCTTCAGAGATGGAATGTACCATGCACATTGAAATGTGTTGTCGTTTAAAATAAACTAGAGGGGAATAAACCCACTGATTAATTACAGTGGTTAAGTTTTGAGAGGATGTTTATGCTTTTCAGCTTGCTGGAGGATAGGATCCAGCTACTGTGGGCTTGTGTCTGTGAAATGGCACAGAGAGCAAGCAGCAGGCATTTCACTACCTCTCCATAAAATGCCAGTGGCTTTGTGTGTATGTGTTCCCTCTAATCTGTTTTCTTTTGTCATAACAGATTTTTAGAATTGCATGTATTTCTTCAAAATTGTTATGAAGAAGCCCGTCTGTTTGGATGCTTCCAAATTAATCTACCGTGTTTGTAATTAAACAGATAAAGAATGTGTTCAGGTTTCAGTGGCGCTTCAGACGGATGTGATTTAACTAAACTAATGAAGGCACATCAGACAAGACAAATTCCAGACTGTTTGTGCCTTGACCAACCATCTGTGCACATACCTCCAGGTACTGCTCATGTCTCAAGAGGCTTTTCTACATGAGCAATTATTACCACTCCTCTTTGAATTGGAGTGGCAAGCCATGGCAAGAGTCTCTTGAAAGCAGCTATATTTACCACTCTGCTTCTCAGTAAAAATATAATTGTGTTATGTATGTTTTAATTAATCCTAAATTTCAATGTGTGCTGCACAAAATACAGTAGCAAACGGGGCAGCGTGTGAGTTCTCTCATCTCCTGCACATAAACAGCAGCATCAGCAGGAATGTGCAGAAGGAGCACTCGTCATTCGGAGCCTTCCTAGTGGGTCACAGACCCATTTAAAATTCTTAGTGATTGAGAATGTGTGTGTACAAATAAGACTACGTATGCATATTCTCCTTGTACATGCTAGCAATTTTTTTTCCTAGTTATTTTTCTTTCTTAATCAAAAGATTATTCAAAACTACTCTGGCAAACCACCCATTTCTTCAACTATGTAATAACCAGCAGTAACATGATTTGACATGCCAGACTTTGATAGGGTTTTTCAATTGCACATAATAATGTTCTGAAAAATAACAAATAATTTCAGGACTATTTCTTTTTATGGAAGAATAAGATATGGTGCAGGTAATGGCTTCTGTGAATACTAAATGATTTTTTAAAAAAATTTCATTGTATTTTACTGTATATATTTTCCAAAGTGAGTTTTCTTCTGGAAATATTTGAGTCTTCCCTGCTTTCAGGGCCTGTGTTTCTAAAGATGTGTTTGACCTCTCAGTGGTGCCAGGTGGCATTCTCTCTGATCTGAACCTATGATACCATATGTATTTTTTAACCGTGGCAAAGCCCTCTTGAAGCAGCTCCTCCTTCCTCTTGTCCTGGTTATAGCAAGACAAGCGTTTGAGGGTTGGTGCAGTGCAGTGGGTGGGGAAACCCCCTGTGTTCAAATCAGCTATGCAGGAGGGTTTGGGCTGGCCGTGCTGTTAGAATGTGGTTTGGAGGATGCATATCAGATATCCCAAATCCTTCCCTTTTTGGGTCAGAGAACTGCCAATTTCTGCATATCCTCACTGCAGAACCTGGTTTGCCAGGGAAAACGTCTGGCTGGGGGAATAAACAGTTGCCTTGTGACTGCTGGTCAGTAGGTCAGTTATCAACAGACTTTGGCTTTTGATAGCACCTGAGCTGGCTTTGCCCGTGGTTGTAAAGTACTAAGGAAGCTCCTGCTGGGTTGGATTATTTCTCAGGCCAGTGCAAGAGGAGCTCACCCAGCCCCTACAGCACGGTAGAAGAGGGGTTCCTATGGTACATGTATTAAAGTAATGGTAGAAAGGAGTCTATTAGACTGTGTAACCCTGTGTGTGTGCCATCTATGTGTGAACTTTGTCATGGTGAAGTGGTAAGGGGTTTTCTTTAGGCTGGAAAGAGAAAATTCTTCCATTTTAAGTTTACAGTGTGTGCATTTCAAATATTTTCTCTGTCAAGGCTAGGATTGCAGGTGGAATAGCTTCTTACTCTTTTTGCAGTGTGTTCTCTTCTGTTCAGGCAGAATACTCCTAAATATGCACTGCAGGAGTGAAATGTGTGTTTAGCACTGAATTTTAGTTGTATATTAAATAAACCAGGGTATGTGGCTCTACTTAGTTTTGAAAACTCTCTGTTCTTGTTGTAGTACAACTTCTGTAATTCCAGATAATTGTGATAAAAAAAGCAGAACACTTTGTTCAGGGGCTTTTAATGGTCTGCTGCAGGGAAATAAAAATCAAGTTTTTGCAAAGAGCAGTCACAGGACTCAATATTCACAACTCCTCTTGCTTCTGCCAGGTTCTCTGCATTTGTCTGCCATAGCTGGACGAGGTTCTTTGGGTTTGTAAAAGACAGAAGGTAGGAAGAAAATCACAGAAGGAAAAATGTACTTGGCTTCCAGCCCAATAAATAGCATGGGTGAAACCTTCTAGGAAAAGTAGAATTGAGTATCTTGATGTGGTTCACACTGCTTTTGGAATTGCAGGAAAACTGACGTAACCTGTTGGGTCATGTTGTTTGACCATACATGGACATTGGGTTTTAGATAGTTACGTGTTATTCTTCTGTGTGTTTTAATTTTCTCTCTAGTGCCATGTGCAACTGATTTATGTATTACTAATTCACATATTGAATTAATTTAAGGAAATGGAGTCATCTTGGGGATCAGTAGAAGGCTGCAGTACTGATTTGAAAATCAAGTTTGCAACAGTGACTTGCAGACATCAAAAGATTTGGAAGTTTTGTTTGGGGACAGAGACATCAAACTTGGATGGATATTTCTTCCTTGCTCTACAGCAAAGTGGAAAGCTGTGATTTCCATATTCTTGGAGGAAGCTAGACAGGGAGATGCAGCCTCTCAGTCCATGCTGGCGTTGTTGTGACCTGTCCCAGCCAAACCTAGGGAATGTAGACGCACAGGAAATATCTTTTTAAAATTTAAATATAGTCAGCTTTCTAGACAAAACCTCAAATTTGAGTTAGTACCTGAAAAAAAAAGCTGTGGGTTAGTATTTGGCAGTTCATATTTTAGCTAAGGAAGAATTCTCATATCCTGGAATGTGACCTGGCTCTTTGAGTCATGTCTGGTGTTTTCTTCCATCGATGTTCCCAATTTGCAGGAAGAAGAAACTGCTTGTGTTCAGACCTTGCCTTCTTTGTATTAATCAGCTTTGTATCCCCTGAGGGAGGAGGAACACTAGGCTTTAGGAGGCTAATAAAGCATGGCTAATAAATCTGTTTTAAGTAGGACAGGTGAGCAAATAAGCTCAAAAAGTGTGTGAGGCCTATTTCCAAAGGGTTTGGCTTTGCAGTGAAGTCTGCCAGTCTCATGGTAGATGTCTTAACTCTGCCCAGAGTGCATTGTTGTGAAATACTGCCAAAAATTCCTGCCAGTGGCTGTGCCTTGTAGCCACTACTGCTGCTGATGTCTCTGGTGGAGTCCTACCAGATCTGACAGATAGAGGAAGCCTTTTTTATGTATGTTTTCTTTTTTTTTTTTGTTTTCTTCTTTCAAGTGAGGCAAGCGTAGACATGGCTGTAGTGACAAACCATTAATAAAGCAAAAGGAATGTAGCTGCAACACTTTAAATAGTGACACGTAGCAAATAAATGTCAACATATTCGTTTTTGTGCCTGGAATAGAAATATTACTAGGAAAATATCTCGCTTCTAGCTACAGCATGGATTTTTTTCCTCAAGAAAATAGTATCAGTGTGATGCTTAAACTGTTAAATCTTGGCTTTCGGATTCAGACTAGATGAACGTGTCATTTGTTTGGGGATTGGGGTTTTGTTTTATATGGGTTTAAAATAGTTTCTATGAATGCTTTGTTCTTTAAAAATAAACTTTAAATGTGAATATATACACTTGCACACACAACAACTACAGATGCATAAAAAATTGCATGTATAGCCAGAGTAGTTGGAGGTACAACAGGCTGTTGACTAAATCGACTGATTTCCTTTCCATTGAAAGCTGCTCATTCGTGTGTTCTCTGCTGTTCAGAATTGGGGTCCTTCAGTCCTTTTCTTAATCCCAAGCAGTTAAGAAATGGTTCAAAACCTCACATATTCTCTTCTTCCTTGAACAAACAGAACCCCCAAAAACTGAAGTCATGCTGCCCCACTCCTTCTCCTCCACCCCCAATTCCCAACACTTACAAATATTGTTGTTGGACTTTGATCTTTCTTGAAATTAAAACTCAAGACTGTGAAGTAATGAGAAGCAAAAGCTTTAGGATGTACCATCCTAACAACAACTGTATCTCAGGCTTCTGGAGAACTTCTGTCCTGTAATTGAGTGTTGGATAAAAGGAGGGATTTAATTTAAAGGTGGATGAAAATACATTGCCTCTGTTTATATCTCAGTGAAGTGATGATTAGAAAAGTGGTGTTTTCACACAGATGAGAACAGTGGAAAGAGCTGTGAGAGTTGTGCTGAATTTGGTACTGAGTTAAATTAAAATGCTGGTCTTGAGCTGTATGGCTGGAGGTCACAGTGCCAGGTTTGCACATCTTCTGAAAAACAAATATACTTTCAGTCTTCTGGTGCTGCTTAGATGTGAAGGGGCCTGTTTGATGACAGTGAAAACATAGATGTGATTCAGTCTGCGTGGGCACTGCCATCACTTCTAAATCACACAAGTGCTTCTCCTCCGGAGCTGGAGGAGCAGCTCCTGGTCAGGCTGATGTTTCTGATCATGAGGCTGTGCAGGTGATGGGATTGCAATGAGCTCTGAAAGAGGTTGATGAAAGTGAAGACAGTGTATTTCAACTAAACTAATAATTTAGTTGTTGAACTAAAAACGAAACAGGCTTTGAAGTCTAGCAGCATTTGAGGCCAAGGGGATATAAGATTTGCACCATCCAGCATCGATGGAACAGGATGCTCCAGCTGTGGTGAGGTTGGCTCAGTCCTTCATCCCCTCTGGAGCAGATGCATTAAACTCCTAGTTTATGGCTCTGTAACTGTGTCCCATGCTCTTTGCCAGAAATTCCCCTTTCTGTATTCTGGTATACTCTGATTGTTCTCTGCTAGCTGATCACCTATGCTGCCACCTAAGTCCAACAGCATTTTTGTTTTCTAACTTGAATTTGGGATGCATATGAAATTTTTCAGGAAGACTTTGGGATTCTCTGGCATGAGGAGTACTAAGGAGGCTGCTCACCACTGGACATGTGAGGTTGCTTTGCTTAGGAGTTGTTGTGCAGAAGTGTAGATAAGCTATGTGATGAGATCATCCAGTTTATTCACTAGAGCTGTGTTACTGCCCCACAAACCAGCCTGATGATACCCTTAACACTGAATTAAGACCTGTTTTTACAAGGCAGCTTCTCGTGGTTTTACTGATGCTCACGTATCACATCAGTTAGCTGTGAAGGGGGAGGGTGTGCTGGAAGTGATGTGTGATTTTTCACAAATCCTTAAGTGATGTCATCATTTTCTGTTGCCCTTCCTAGAACGGGGTGTTCAGAACAGTGCTGTACCTCCTGCTCTAGCAGAAGCCTTAATCCTTTTGGGTCATGATTAAGTGGAAGTCAGGTGGTCTGCTCTTTGTTTTGTAGTGGCAGTTCACACTGTTTACAGGGCCCTAGAAAGAAAATAAAGGTGTTTGGCTTTGAAGTGTGGCTATTGAGTGAAATTGCTGTAACATCTTAACCATGTGGGTGACATCGTTGTTCCAAGAGCTGTGGCAGCAAGCAGGATGGTGATTTAAGAGCAAAACTCTCTCAAAGTGTCTCAGAACCTATTTCAGCAGTGAGGGCTGAGGTTTATAATTGTGGGAAAGAGAGGAAATCTGGCTAGTTGGTTTTTTGGAATTCTTGCATGGAAACTTGACTTCTCATGCTCTCGATCTAACAGTTAAAACCTCTGTTCAGAGCCTTGGGCTCCCGTACACCTCCTGTTACAAAAGCAGGGGTCCTGCTTAAGTTGCTGAATGGCAGAACGACCTCGTAAAGTGCAGCGGGGTTTTTGCAGGGTCTTTAACCGATGTTTCTCTTGCAGGAAGTCTGTTGAGGAAAATTCTCCATGAATGTACGTCACAATGATGATGACCGACCAAATCCCGCTGGAGCTGCCGCCGTTGCTGAACGGGGAGGTGGCCATGATGCCTCACATCGTCAATGGCGATGGATCACAGCAGGTCAGAAATTGGCTGGTTTTAAATACTTCTGGGCCAACAAGATATTTTCAAGATGGGGAAGTTGGTTTTCTGTAGCACTAGGGATTGCAGAGTATTTCCTGGGATGTAGAAATCTATCTTTACGCTGAAAAGACATTAAAAACAGCGATTAAAGTGTACCATTAAATTGAATGTGTTTGTTTGCATGGGCGTTCATTGAAGTAAAAATAGTGGAATTGAAACAGTGGCTATAAATGCTGCACATCTGAGGACTTTGCAGAAAGTTACATAAATCTTATGATTTACTTGTGCTCACTCTTGTCCAGACATCTTATTAGCATTTGTGGTGAGATTTTAAGATTTTAAAAATGCTGAGGTTAGGAAAAAAATGGAAGTAAAAAAAGAAATGGAGAATAGTGGTGATGTCTGCTATTCTTTGCTTACCTGAATATACCTTTCCCAGCAGGCCTGTGTACTACCTTGTGCTTCATTATAAGAAGCAGATGTGAATTTTTAGTGGGTTTTTGAAGGAAGACAAGATTTACGGTTGCTTTTATTCTTCTTCTGGGAAATACTCTCTAATAATCTTCATCAGAAGTTGGCAGAATGATCATAAGACCACAGCGATGCCTTCATGTCACGATCCAGCCTGGAGGTTCAAGCTGGTGGGTGGTAGGTTCCCAAATATATCATCTGGGGTCAAGGCATCTCTTTGGAGAACATCTACCCTGGCAGTTTTTCTGTGTTGCTCAATTTGGTTCCCCCCTCACGTGAGACATTTCAGCAAAGTATTGTAACAAAGGTAGAAGCAAGCTGTCCTTCTTGAATCAATATAAAAGGTCATTCTGTTACTTCTCGTTCCCTGGGTCATTTGTTCCTCCTTCCAAGCTGTGTTTTGAGCTAGACCAACCTCAAGAGGAAGAATAATTTCTGCTTTCCTTGTGAGCTTCTAAGTCTGGTTATCTGGATTCTCATTATGATGTAGATTTTCATTGTTGTGATTCGTTTGGTTTTTTTAAAAGTAATTTTTGCAAAGTGTGCTTTGACTTGAAAAAACAGAAAAAAATGCTTTCAGTGGCTATATTTACCAAGTCCAATATTAATACACTTACGTGAAGGAACAATCTTTTTCATACTGGAAAGGACAATTGTTCTTTAAGTACACGCTTTCTTCCTTGCTGGAAACCACTTACCAGGTCAGACTGTCCTGACAGTGGGTCCTCCTGTATTACAGAAAGAATAAGTGAATTGTTCTGGGCCCTCCTTTGAGATGGGGCACTAAGCCCAACCTTTCAGTTTCCCGATCTTTGATGATTCAGCAGCCTGGCTTGGCCGATGCCTCTGTTGCCTTTAAAGTAGTTTCTCAGCTAATGTTTTGCATTAAAAAGAATTGCAGGTGCACTGGAAGCACATTGGTTCTTGCTTTTGCTGTGTTATGCAAGCATGACTCAGTGGAACAGTTCTGGGCCAGGTCCCTCTTCTGTGTGTTTACTGGATGATGCTTTTAGATCTCATCTCCTTATCTCTTGAAGTACCTATAGCTGAAATACCAGTGTTCCATGAGACTTTTTTGGTCTCTAGTCCGGATGTGCCCTCATCTGTTGCAAAGCTTAACTACCTTTATGCTTTATCATTTTCAACCTATTCCTGAAGCTTTGGGTAATGTCTTTGCTTTTTAAAAGTACAGTTCTAAAAATGGAATGAAATTGGAATAAATGTTTTGTTTGATCTTGGCGAATGAACTATGTTAATTGCTCTTACCGTGGTTTGTTATAACGTGGAAACGAATGTTAAGTGTTTGTTGAAAGAGATTTATTTTAGTTACTTGTAAGGTGGGAAGAGCCTTCAGGATAGATTCACATAGGAATGACTTCCTTAAGAAGGATGGTTTATGTGACTCCATAAATAGGTTCTAGCTTTAGGAGGACACACATTTACAGGGTGTAATTACAGTCTCCATTAGAAGCTGGTGGTAAGACAGCATCACAGCAGAGCTGGTGGGAGACGAGGCATGTGGAGTTTTCCAGGCTGCAGTGTGGCCAGCAGGCAAGTCAGTGCCTCGTGCTTTGGGGCTGACAGAATGGAGGTTCTGATGGGCTGCTCTGGGCACACTGGCTGCTGCTCACCCATACGTGTTACTGGATTTGTGAAGCCTCAGCTGTGCCAGCACCATAGAGCTGTATTAGGAGCTGTGCCTGGAAATGCTGAGTTCCAGGGAAAGGCCTTTCCTCAAAGGACCTGTTCTTATACACGTAGAATAAAGCAGGCTGGAGCTGGTGAAACACCTTGGCCTTGCCAGCGGCCAGCTGGAGAGTGATGCAAAAGGCAAATCTGCCAGTGAACAGGCCTGCAGTGTACGGCAATTGCATGGGAACGTTCACTTGCTTTATCTTCCTGAGAGTAAACGCTGCAGAGCTGTACAGGGCAGGGCGAGGAATGTCTCTGCCTGCTTGACAGTAATCCGTCTCCTCTAGGCTACCCAAAATGGCATTTCTAGCACTGACTTTTTTTTTTTTTTTTTTACTTTCCCACACTTTATTTCCACTTCTGCTGACTGTGTTTAATGCTTTCATGTCGCTTCCAGAGCTGTTTCTGCTTCTAATCCATTTGTAACTCCTTAGGGGATTCAGGGAGCAATAATTAACCTTTTGGTCCAAGAATTTCAATGGTTTCCTGTAGGTACTCCACTGCAAGCTCTAAAAAGCTTGGAGTATAAAGCGGAGGGGCAGCTAGCTGTGCTACAGCACATCTGTACAGAATGTTGGGCTTATTAGTTTGGGAAGTTTTATTTCAGCTTGGTTCACTCATTGCACCTGCAGAGGTGCAGCGGGTTTTCTGCTTGCCTGCTCTTTGTAAAGCTGTGTCTACCAACCCCGTGGTTTCACCACTTGGCTTAAGCTTAGGCACTGCACATAGTGCTGTGTGTGCTTGTTCTTTTCTTTTAGGGTCACAGGCTGTAAATGAGGGAGACGAGTACAGCTGAATGAGGAACAAGATTTGGTGCTTTCCTGTAGCATAACAAGTCTGTGCACCTTGTAAGCAACTGAAAGCACTTAGCTGGGTTTCATACTGAACCACAGCATCTGAGCTGAGTGAGTGAACTTTGTGCCAAGATTTAGTTACTTCTTCATGGTTTCTTGATTTATTAATTTATTTTATTTTTACTGCTTTGGCATGTGTGTTTTAAGGTTTGGTAAATCAGGAGATTCAGGATCTGCCACTTGTGGGTTTTGCTGTAAAGAACACTTGTGGTAAACTGACTGAACTGCTTCATGCCCCTATTAATACCTCTGGTTTTTGTCCAGTCAAAAAAGAAAAAGATTAAGCCCAGACACTATTTAAGTATTCATTTTAAAAAGTCAGCTTTATTGTTTAAGATGTAGCATGTTCCCTGATTTTTTTCTTACTGAAGAGAGGCTGAAGGTGTTTAACCTACCTGCTCTGTGTGACTGAGGGATGTGTTCCTGAGAAGAGTATTGCACACAGAATGGTGTGAGCTTGCTGGCCCTTCCTGTGGGATGCACCTGGAAATTCATTGAGATCTGGGGCACAGTCTTTTAAAGTAGATAACGGAATGGATACAAGTGATTGTTTTGTTGTTTATTTTCTTTTCCCAAAAGATGCAATGCATTCCATAATTTATGCGCTGTAGAAATTGTAAATGCAGTAAATTTTAATGGTTTAAAGTGTTTATGAGGAACCTGTGGCTGGATCCCAGGTGGTGCCTGTGATGCTGTGCTCCCCAGTTGTGTGATGCACGATACAGCCCATGGAAGGGAAAATTCACCACACTGGAAAAATGTTTAATGTGGGGTTTTAATAAGCCTAAGATCTGCCAGTGGCTGCGTGACCTTAGTGAGGAAAATGTTCTCATAAAGGGGAAATACTTGAAATGAGCTCTGGGACTGTATTGCATCACATGGATGCAGGTGAATGTCATCCTGCTCACTGCTGTGAGAGGCCACAGAGCAGTTGGGGGATGATGGCCTGCCTTGAGTGTGAATTTTCTTCTGTGGGCTTAAATTCTTGCATAAATAAACCAGTAGTATGCAAAAGAGATAATGGTGAATGCCCTTGGTCTTTATCAGGTGGCATTTCTGCCTTTGTATGAGAGTGTTTCTCCACGGTATATATAGTTTTATATCATGGAATGGTTTGAATTGGAAGAGACATTAAAGCCCATCACTTTCCACTCTCTGCCATGAGCAGGGACACCTTCCACTATCCCAGGTTGCTCCAAGCTCTGTCCAACCTGACCTTGGACACTGCCAGGGATGGGGCAGCCACAGCTTCTCTGGGCCACCTGTGCCAGGGCCTCACCACCCTCACAGTAAAGAAATTTTTCCTGGTATCCAATCCAAAACTTCCCTGAGTCAGTTTATTTTTTTCTGAACCTGAGCTTGTGCCTGCATTAGCTTAGTGGGCACTTCTTTAGTCTCTTCCCCTGCTTCCCCTGGCCATGAGAGTTGGGTAGTGGGAACCAGGGAGGTACGAGTGACACGTGCTTGGCTTGTCATGAAAACTTAGTCTGGACGTACTCAGTGGGATTATAAATATTTTTAGTAGCTATGCAACTTAGTAACATTCATCACTCAACAAACATGACTTTCAATTAAATAGAATGACATTCTTAAATGCAAAATAAATGCAAAAAGAGCATTATGGAGATAACAAGCTTTCTCTGAGGATGCAGCAGGTAAGGCTTGGCTTCAGCAACGAGTGGATTAAACTGCTAAATTAAACATCTGAGTACTTTTAGGGGAAAAGAAAAAGCCTGTGGGATTGTGCTGCTGACGCCCAGCTCCCAGCTGCCACATGCTCCAGCTTTTTGGATGGGAAGAGGCCAGGGACTGAAAGTGGGCTGGAGTGACCTCGGACATGAGACCGCACCCTCGAGATGCTGCCAGCCAGCAGTGAGGGCTCCAAGTGACCCTTCAAGTTCTTTTCCTCTGTTGCCATCTCATAATTGTGCATACTCGGGATGAATACTGGAAGAGGTCTAGCACAATTAAAGATCATCTGGGTTTGTTTTCATTAAGATAGAGACGTTACCTTTACACTTTTTTATTGCTTTCCTCAGATTTTTTAATTAAAAGCTTTGGAAACGAGATGTTCTCATGAAGATTCCTTGTGTGAAAGGAAAGGGGGAAGCTGCATTCTAGGCTGCAGAATTATGTTGTTTATGAGGACGTGGGGAAAAGTAAATCATGGAATTGGTTTTATATACTTAGTTTGTATAAACAAAAGAAGTCACAGTGTGCCTTGACATTATTGGTCCCAGGCAACTGGGACAAATCAGGGGTGTTGGCTGGAAGGTGCCCCATATATAACACTTGGCATGTGCTGGCTTTAATGGTTTGGCCTCAGCTCTGCATCTCTTTGATCGGTGCTGTGCAGATGTGAGCTCTGAGGGGTTGTGTGCAGCACGGGGGGACTGCAGAGGGGATTGGGTTGTGGGACGGATTGGGTTGTGGGATGGATTGTGCGGTAAACTCCAGTACCCCAGTTTTGGGAAAGGAGGGGCTGGGGCTGGGTTGCAGCCTCTGGAAGGATTGTGCCTGAGGAGCCTGGTTGCTGCTCCTGGGTCTGAGGCCACTTTGGTTCCATGTCCTGCCTTTGTGCCCAGCCCTTGCTCCAGTGTTGACCCACATCAGTCACACCTTGGCTATTCCTGTTTGCTCTTGATATTGCTGCCTTCCCCCAGCAACAGCCTGTAAATGTTTTCTTTGGCTCCAAAGGTGGCTGATTTGAGCATCTGTCAATAAGGAGTTATTTCCATATCTATAACATTTTAATAGAAGCTACTAAAGATAAGTCCAAAGCTCTGCCTGTAGTCTCGTGGGGGGACAAAGCTGTGTGGCTGCTGCTCTACAGGAAACAAATTTGTTACTGGAACAATTTGTTTGTGTTAAAACCCCATGTGATCAGGCAAGGATTATGCTGCTTCATTTTGACCATCAAAAGCAATAGCTGTGATTGGGGATATCACCTTTTCTTAATGCAGAACTCCAAGGAATTATTTTTAAGGGACAACTGCAGGCATGCTAATGTGGTCACCTGTACTGGTGATGAACTTCTGGGACAGGACTTTGTAAATCTTCTGATAACTCTGGGGTAGGCATGTGCCTTGTGTAGGAAGAGGAATCCCTCTCTGCTGCTTTAGGGAAAGGATGGAGGTTTACGTTCACGGGGCATCAGTCTTAGTTAGGGTCTGTATTTTGAGGAGCTGGACCAAGTTCTTCCAAAGGTGTAAAGGTGTGCAAGGGCTTCTGATTTATGTTAATCAGATTTGTTCCTAAATAACCAGCTTTAGGGCTGTTGGTTCAGACACATAATGCAAATGAGCGGATGAAATATTTCTATTATTATTGGCATCTTTTTGTTCTGGTTTCTTGTTGGTTGGTTGTTTTGGATTTTTTTAAATTAAGCTGGACAACATTGCTTTGCTCTGCGCTTCTTTTGACCTGATGCCCATGTCCTGTGGTGGGTAATTCATGCCTATTCATAGCGAAAGAGCACTCAAATGCTGTCACTTAAATGTTGATTGTTCAGAGATTAGGGATGGAATAGATTTGTGCCTTTTATCTTTTCTGAACCATTTATTGTGCTCTGTATGCTGGATCAGATCCACCCTGATCAGTGCTCCCTGAGAAATGATTGTTGCAGACAACATAATGGCTTTCATATGTCATTTCTCTGATTTCCAGCTTGTGCTTTAAAAATGTTGGTGGAATAATGGGTTTCTGTAGGATTACTGTAATTCAAAAGGTCATCTAGGTAATAATTATCGTATGCATTTGGCTTAAGGAATTCAGAAACACAACATGAATTCAAATTCTCTCTTTCCAGATTGAATGATTAAATTCTGCATGCAGATGTCTCAGAATATAAAGACCAGACCTAAATTTAGAGAGAGCTTTCACAAAAAAGTGTAGATTAATCTTGGTATAAATTGGAAATGTAATTTATATCTTGATTGAACTTCTGACAATGCACAGTTAGCAGAAGTGTGTTTAAAGTATTTCAGTAAAAGTTTCACAAGCAGCAAGGTGGGATAAATGGTCTCAAGTTCCTAGTGAAACTGTCCATTAAAGAAAGAATTCTAAATCATAAGTTTTAAACTGATTGTTTCAGACACCTGAAAATTAATAAAGATGATACAACATAACCTGAACTGGGACGTATTTTGGTGTTTGCTGGTCCTTGTGTGATCCCATCATCTCCAGGATTCAGCAATGAGAGACTGGGATATTTGTTTTGCTATTTAAAAAAATATTATATTTGTTAATAAATAGTTTATTACTGGTACTGTGTGCAGCTGTTGAACTGTGTGTGTGCCTACAGGTTTTGCTTAACTGAGATCTGTTATGTGCAAGACTGAAGGATAAATTTTTGAAAAGATAATGGATCAACTCCCCACAGCAAAAAACTTTTATTCCTGTGAACTTGAAATCCCATTATGGGTTGGTGCTGCATGCTGGAGTTTGCGTGCTCTCTGTTCTCATGTGCCAGTGGTCTGAAGATTTATGTCCTTAGCTACCAGCATTTGGCCGAGTTAAACACACGCTCAAGATTTTGGTGTGGCACTCAAAGCCATAATTCTCACGTGTGTATGCAATTCAGTTACATCTTCATTTCAGCTCTTAAGATGCAGATGAGGAGGTGGGTTTCAAATCTCTGCCTGCTCATGGACCCTGGGACCCACAGATGTAATACGCCAGTCGGTTCCCTCCCTGCCCTCCCCACCTCTTCCAGAAACGGGATAGCACAGTTACTGTTTTGGGGAAATTTTAATGTTTGGGTATTGCAGTGAAACAAATGTTTGTTTATTTTTCTTTCTGCAGGTCTTTTTGGTTCAAGTTAATCCAGGTGAAACCTTTACAATAAGGGCTGAGGATGGAACCCTCCAGTGCATCCAGGGTAAGAGGATACACAAAACACGTGGATGAGCATTGCTTTGCTTTATGGAATACCCGTTCTGTCACCTCTCCAAAAATGTTATATGCAGCTCTGGAAATGCACTGAAGCACTTGGGAGTGAGAACTTGCAGACGTGGCTGCTCTCTGTATTCTAGGAGTTCAGTATCTCAGAATGAGTCATGCATTTCTTGGAAGTCTGGGAGGATTTCTCTCTTCTGTTATTTATCAGTCCCATCTTGCAGCCTCTTTGCATCTTTTCTGTGACACCCCCTCCATTTAAACAGTGGAGGAGTGGGTGGTTCTTGCTTGAAGTTCCATCCCCATGGAAATGATGAATTAATAGTTGTTTGAGATAGACGTTACAGAAGCTTCCCTGAACACCATCCAGGATTATTTGGTCTTGATGAGCAATAATAACAGCAGTTTAAAGCTGCTTGTCGAGATTTATAGCCAACATGCTGTGTGGTAAGAAATTGGTCCATGTGGCAACTAACAGAGGAATAAAGCTGGCTACTCCTTTTATTTGAAATGAATGCTTTATTCTGGCTTAGTACATGAAAGATTTCCATTGCAAATACAATTATGACCCCATTTATTTATAATTTTGTTCATGCTCAGAGCAGTGTTCAGACAGTGTATTTAAATGAAACCAACTTGAAACCTCCTCGTTCTGTATTCCCAGTAATTTAACGTGTTTGTGCCAGTGGGACTTGTTTGGTACTCATCAGCAGTCTTTCATAAAATTGATTTAGAATTTCTAGCATAAGATTCTCCTTTTATTTGCTATAGCTGCAGTATTGACTGCCAAGGCTCGTGTTTATTTGTATACACTCTTTCAGTTTGGCTTGATAATTCTTCATATTCTTTTCAAGCTAAAGCTTCAGATCCTACTTTATTGTGAAATATTTTTATTTCTGAACTATGTACATGCTTCAAACACAGGAAAGCACCTTGACTGTATTGCTGTTGTGGGTTTTTTTTGTTTTTTTTTTCTTTTGGTAAAGCTGCTTTTACCATGCAATTGTGGAACTTAATGTTAATAGTGATCTATTGCAGAAGATGCTGTAATCAGCCTGCAAATATACTAAGATTTGGATTTGTGACAGTTCTGGTTTTGTGCTCTGAGGTTATTATAGAATACAGGCTTATTTTGTGTGCAGTGTTTTTGCAAATTACATCCCCCCCCTTGCTCCACAAAACTTAGTGTCTTTTTTTTTTTTGTTTTTCCTCCTGTGACAGAGTATTTGGTAAGTTTAAAGGTTATAGAGTGTTTGGTGTGTTCACAGGTGAATGTATTCCCTATACATAGGGCAGCACTCAGACAATAATGATGCATTTTCCGATGCTCCCACATTGCACTATGATTAGCAGGGTAAGGAATAATTTTAGCACTATGTTAAGGCAGCATGAAAGTCTCTTTTTGGGCAGTGCCTCTCAGCTGGTAGCTCCCTGTGGAATAGATGATACTTGCTTTTTCCTTACTGCCACGTACTCAGGGTTATGACATAAGATGTGCTTGTGAATATTCGGAGTGTGAAGGACTGCTTTATTACCAACGGAGTAATTCTCCTGAGTTCAGGGAGTGAACACTCTTAATAAAAACTTAAGATGTCGGGCTTGGTAACACTAAATTCTTCAGGATATACGAAAGCTCTTCCCTTTGGCATGTGATCGTTCTGCAGGGACAGCTAACTTTGCTTATGTAGAATAATTTTTTTTTTTTAAATTACTTTTTTGCGTATGACTTTTCTAGCAGTATGAAACCTTCAGGTTGTGCTCCTGGAGCTTGTTCTGAAAGTCCTGTGAGCCCCACTTTGGGTCCAGAACCCTCTTTGGGCTCCACAGCTGTGGTGTGTCTGCTGATGATGTGCTTTAGAGGACTGAGGCAAAAACAACAGAGAAGATGACTTAGTGAATCTTCATTTGTCTTATCAAGGTTGGAAGAAAGACACTTGCTTGAGGAAAACCTCTGTGGAATATCCTCTGTTTTAAACACCCTGAAAGTGTAATTAGCCACTAATTGAGTAATCACTGTTTTAAACCAGAAAGAACAGATGCATGTTTGAATGTTTCTGATGTTTTGGAGTGGTGGAGAAGTCTCAAAAAACTTTTTCCAGTTCCTCGGGGTTGCACCGAGTAAGATAATCAATGAAAACTTTAAAAATAAAAATACCCCCTCAATACTACTGGAATAAATATGTATTTGTAACTGAGGATGTAAGGCGTTGGAGCAAGTGCTCTCTTCATTCATGTTTTCTTTTTGCATATAGTTGGAGATTACTTGTTTAAGACAATGATTTATAAGCCCTATAGATCATGGCGTGGGCCTGGATTAGGCAGCTCTTGGAAATGATGGTGGCTGGGAGAAGTTCAGCTGGTCAGTGGGCATGGAGAGGGTCTGTGGTATCCTTGAGAAGATAGATTTAAAGAGAAAATAAATTTAAAAAAAATACAAAGTCTGGTCTTTTGGAGAAACCCAGCCCTTGAGTGCGCAGTCCACACGTTGAGTTGTTTAGGGAAGCATCTGAACAGTTCCAGGTGCTCTCAGCAGGAGTTGTGTTGCTGTCAGATGTTCTCGGGATTTGCCTTCTCTGTCCCATGTGATGGAGATGCTGTGGTATGTGACTTTTGTGGCCTTTATAACAACAGCCAAATAAAGGAATACAGCAGGGGGATGTTGGGGATTAATTGAGATTAATTTTTTAATAGTTGATAGAAGCTGAATCAAGTAGAAGCCTATGACCTGAGGCTGCTGGTGTGGGCAGGAGGCATGTGGTGCTGCCCACCTGGGCTGTTAAACACCCTGGGGCTTGCTGGATGTTGGGGCTGGCCACCTGGCCTGTGGTGTAAAGTGGAAACATAAAGCACATCCTTTATTCATGTGTGATTACACGGCCAGTCTTTGTTCCTTTTAATCCATGTGGGTGTTAATGACAAAGTATTGGTGGGCTTCCTTTTGGGATTTCCCAGGGGAGCCCTGCTCACTCTGTGCTGCCAAACACCCAGAATGAGCTTGGGGCTCTGACTGCAAAGCTGTCCCTGTGGCTGGTTCAGGGGAGACTGATTTAGGATCTTCATTCAGTATCTTTGGAAGATGGAACATGTGTATGTGCTCTATCATCAGTATTTTAAAAGCTGCTCTTTATATTAAGTTTGACAGATATTAACTACTTCATAAACATGTCCATACTTTAAATACTTCATTTCCTTTTCGCATATTCCCGCTTAATTTGTCAAAAACTGAGGACTTGACTGTTGCTAGCTCTGCAAGAAAAGGGCAGAGGCAAGGCACATCCTCAGCCATTTCTTTACTCAGCTATTAACTGTGGACCTTGTACTTCCTTTGTATGGAAGATTGCTTCTAGCTAGTGCTTTGTGGTAACCACAATAAATGAAATATGAAGCAGGGTGAGAACCTGGATCTGGTAACTACAGAATGGAACTGAAACAGACTCCTGAATTTTTAAAAAAAAAAAATTATTCTGCTTTCTAAATTTCAGAATATATAGATCTTGTGTGAATCTGACATATTCAGGAAACTCACCTTTCCCTAGTGACTGATTGAAGATTAGTTTTTTTTAGCCCATATCGTAAGATCTTTGGTAGGAACTTGTGTTGCTGCCTGAGAGTTGTGTCATTCAGCCTTTAAAAATTCACGGTTTGTGTGCAGTTTGGGGCAGTGAAGCTGTACTTGAGAATCTGTTCAGAGCTTTTCCCTCCTGGAAGGCAATAATGCCAAGCTGTCATACCCGCTGTGGTAGGAATAACATGGACAGAATGATTATTCTAGTGCCACTTGACCTTGCTTGTCACCCACATGTTGAAAATATGGATGTACAGAATATGCAAGCTGCATAAAGCTTCTATCCACTGATCACACAGAATTGCCCAATTATTGCTAAATGTCTCCTTTGTTGCCATCCATGTACATGGTCCTCAAGCTGGATCTCATTTTCTGCCACAAACCAAACTGAATTTTCTGTGTGCATGTAAAGCTGCAGAAAGCAGTTAACAAGGTAGAGGAACTGGTAGCAGAAAAGCAGCTGATGGAATAAAAATTGGAATTCCTGGTAAATTCTGCCTAACCCATGCTGCTGGAAATACTCTCTTCAAACTCACCTCTAGTCTTTGTCTTGTATGACAGCACAAGGTTTGGAATAGTGAGGAACAAAATTTGCCTGAAAAGAAAACAAATATGCTAAAGGATGGAAATTCTGCTTTAATTCTGGCCTTGAGCAGGGGGAATTCACCCTTGCATAGGGTGAGCAAGGCTCTGCATTAAACTGGCTTTTGTGATTTATTCAAGGACAAGGTACAGATGTGCAATGGCATGGAGGGGTTATGGTTATGTTGGAGCATAAATACCTATGTTGCAGACAAGGACCTAAATTGCTTTTTGGGTGGTTACATTTTGAAATGAAAACAGGACAAAAACAGAGAGAGTTTACTAACACTAGTATTTAAGTGTTTTGCCATTGAGGCTGAACTTGAAGTCTTTGCTTCTTCTTACCTTGTAAAACAAAGAATTCAAGAATTAAATTTCAGTGCTGCTTTTTCTGTGGCTCTGAAAGTGAGCAACTCAAGAAAAAGATGAGAAGTATGCAAAAAATCTAGCAGTGGTTTCTCAAATGAAAGATTTCCTGGAATTATTATTCCCTTAATTTGGTGAGTGGGTGTGGTTTGGTGTGGTAGTGCAAAGGAATGGATAATATTAAAGGCTTAACAGCTGTACATGTGTATAGGAAGAGTATGTGTGTCAGTGAAATAAGGCTGTTAGTGTAGTCCAAGCAAACCAAACAAAGTGTGTATTTTTTTTTCCTCTATGCTATGATGTTGAAAATGAGGAAGTGAGTCAGTTTCTTGCAGGGGAGGAAAGAGTTGAAAATAGATGGAACATAGTGTAAGCAAATGAGTGGTACCTGTGGAGTGTTACTGGGTGGGGACAAAGGCACCAGGATGAGAGTGGTGATGGGCACACACACAGGAACAGATGGATCATGGAATCCCAGAACGGTTTGAGTTGGAAGGGACCTTAAAGATCATCTCATTCCGACCGCCCTGCCATGGGCAGGGACACCTTCCACTGGACCAGGTTCCTCCAAGCCATGTCCGACCTGGCCTTGAACACTTGCAGAGATGGAGCAGCCACAGTTTCCCTGGGCATCCTGTTTTAGTGTCTCAACACTTTCACAGTAAAGAATATCTTCCTTATATCTAATGTAAACCTGCCTTCTTTTTGATTAAAGCCTTGTCCTGTCAGTCCACAACCTTGTCCAAAGTCCGTCTCCAGCTCTTTTTGGGCCCCTTTAGGCATTGGAAGGGATTCTGAGATCTCCTCAGGGCCTTCTCCAGGCTGAAGAGCTCCACTGCCAGCCTGTTTCCGTAGCAGCTTTCTGACCATCTTCCTGACCCTCCTCTGGACTCTATCCAACAGTTCCACTTTCTTTTCGTTTTGGGGACCCCAGAGTTGGATGCAGTACTCTAGGTGAGGTCTCAGGAGAGCAGAGTAGAGTAGAGGGGGAGAATTGCCTCCTTTGACCTGCTGATCCCACTTTTGAACGCCACATCAGAGGCTGGGGAGGAAAGAAGCCTTAAGAGACAGAACAGAAAGATCCAGGCTCAGGTAGCTGGCTGTGTTTCCAGTGCTGGGAGTTCACCTGGTGAAGGTGAACCTGCATCACTCTGCAGGTGCAGAGGCAGGGGTGCTCTTCAGTGGACCTGGTGTGGTTTCACTCTGAGATGAAAGAAGAGCAGCTCCTGAAATCATGTTGCTTTGGAGAGGCTTGCAGAAGGCTGGAAATATACTTTAATGAAGAGCAACTGGTGAAATCTGCATGTAGAAGGTTCTTTGGGCCCTCCAGGGCAGGCAGTACCTTGTGCTGGTGAGAGCCAGAGGCTGGAGTGAGGCTGCTTCAGTACCTGCTTCTGTCCACAGCATCACCTGATTTATCAGAACTTGGCCCTTGGTCACTTTTAAAGAAATAAGTTCATGACTGTATTCAAAGTATGCTGCAAAGCATTGCATTGGTCAGAACATCAAATTTGTCAAAGCAGGAGGAAACGTTGTCCTTTCTCACCTGTATGTGCTGTCTCATGGTAGTTGGGAACTGCATGTGGTCAGGCACTCTCCTGGGGAAAGGCTCTGGGGGCATGTCTGCCAGGGGACATGGCAGCAGGACAGGATGGACGTGCCTGGCTGTGTCAGGGAAGGGAGGGGTGAAATGCAGGGTGAGCTCTGATTCTGTTTCTCCTTGTTTCTGCAGAGTGTTTCAGCTCTTTCCACCTACGTGCTGGTGGGCAGGCTGGTTACACGGCATGGAAAACTCTCCGTAGGAAATGCAGTTTCAGTTCAGACTGTTTTGGTCATTAGGGATTGGAGCAGAACAGTCTGTGTGGTGGTGTTTTACAGCATAGCTCTTGGTATTAAATACCTTTTGTTTACACTTTGTTTATTATGTTTTGGCTCAGTTTCTTTCTGTTTACCAGCAAGGGCCCTTTTCACCCTATTAAGTTTTAAAACATAACTCTTACTCCTCATTTACATCTCCTTACTTTGACTCCTGGTACTTGGCGTCTAGATCTAGTGTTTGATGGAAAAGCCAGGCCTGCAATACCCATTGGTCTCCTTGGTATATCAACGCAAATAAGTTTTTGATTTATTAAAGTTCTTTCCATTAATGGACAAATGAGGAATTATCTGCATAAGCATCCTCCAGAGCAAAGCTGTGGTTGAGAATAACTGGGAAGAATCCTGTGTCAGTGTCTAACTAGCCTTTGTTATATTGGCCAATTTTTATATATATATAACAGAGTCAGTATCACCCTTTAGAGGAATTGTCACCATCTTCTGGCTTTGGACACTTCAGTGTTTCAGCAAACTCAGCTCTGTAGCACAGGCATGTCCCCAGGCCTGGGCTCAGCTGTGCCTTTCCTGTTGGGATGTTATCTGTGGTGCACTCCACAGTTTTTCAAAGGTCTAGCTATACACCACCAGTTGTTAATACTTAATCTTATAATCATAACAGATACTGTTTTATTTTCACATTGTTGCCCAACTAGAAAATACCAGAATTTGCAGGAGCCTTTCATCTTCTGTGTTATTTCTGGTGTTTTTGGTGCCTCTCTGTATGTCAGAGATAGGCTCTTTGCCCTTTTAGTGTTTGGTCACCTTAGAAAACTGTGGTCCTGGTGTGATGTATCCTTTATTCCTTTCAGGTCCAACGAGTAACTTTCAGGTTTTCGTATCTTTATGAACCTTGTGTTGAAATCTAAGAGAGAGCAAAGGGCTGCTAACTTAGAGTAGGTTTTTCCCATATTGTCAGATCATACCACCATTCTCCATTCATCTCATGGTTTTATTTAGCACACCACAATCAACTATAGGAAGCCATGTAAGAAGCCAAGAGTAAACAATGGGATGCTTTGTTTACTGTGTGAATAATCTTAGCTTCTCCATTTAAAATCCGATAATGCTAAGAATAATTATGGAAATTTATTTTGCATGTGTGTGATTAAATCTTGAACCAGATGCACCTGCACTTGTAGCTTTACTGGGTGGAATATCTGGTTCTTTACAGTTGGTAGCTGTTATTTGTTATAGCTCCCCTGACACAAGACAAAAGGAAAAAGAAACTTGGCACGTAACGAAATTTTAATTTGGCTTAATCTTTCCAAATCCTAAATTGTGGCTGTTTTGTAGTACACATTGAGAGAAAGGGAGAGCGATACAGCTAAGGCTGGAAATATTTTGGAAATTCTATGACATGTGGAAACCAAGGATTTCTTGAGACCCTTGCTGATGGTCTGTGTCCACCTATGCTGGAGGGATGGCCACAGCCTCTCTGGACCCTGCAGCCTGGTCTCTGGGGAAGCCGCTGCCCTGGCCAGGCTGGGATGGGACCTGGCAGCCACTGCTGTGTCCTGCCGATGTGGCCTCTGGGCACAGGAGCTCTGGTGGAGGACAAGGGCAGGGGCTGAGCCATCAGCAGGGTGAGAAATAAATTAAGACTTGAACCATTCCGGTTTGCACATGTGTAAAAACCAATTGTCCTGCTTCCCAGCAGAACAGCACCCAGATGAGCAGAGAAGCAGATCTTGAAGCTTGTCCTCTGCTAAAATGGAGATATTTTTGTATATTTTTTGGAATGCCCAAGAATCTGCTGCTGGGAAATGCATTGATCTCTAGAATTAGGACAGCAGACTTTAAAGACAAATGTTAGAACATACAGTCTGGGCTGTAATTTCAGACTTTTTTTGGGTTTGCAAATATGCAGGTCTTGTATTTGGGGTTTGCGTCTGTCCTTATTTTACTTGTGTGAGTGTGCATATATATATATATGTCTGACAGAATCAGGAATCGTGGTACGTCCAAGGGCCCTTGGGAAGGCTGTGTTTTACCAGCATACTATCAATTTTTAAGTTTCCCAGTATCTCTGGATCTCTCCCCAAAACACAGGGAAGCTCTGTGAGTGTATGGGTATCTGCAGGAATGCTGGAGTTGTCAGCCCTGCTCAAATGCAGCTAAGCCTCCTAGTGTGGCCCCAGTGCATTCCAGTCAATGGTGGCAGGATTTTAAAGTCCAAGATCCACATTCTTTACTCAGGCTACAGACATTGCAAACCCATTAGTCAGTGCTTTTTGTCTTTTTGCAGTGTATTAGTGCAGCTGTAGTTCTGAATCAGTAAGGCAGTTGTAGTCAACTTTCTTAATCTGAAGTAATTATATTTGTTGGCCAGAAGAACCATGGAATTATTCCATTATCTTTGTTAAATTCCTTTGCTCCTCATCACAGGCAAATATTTATTTTGCCATGCTTTTTATTCTTTAATGTCTGTGATTCTGATTCATGTTTGTTGTTCTCGGAGATGTGGATTAGGGATGGGGATGAAGCATATTGTCACTTAGAAACTTTGCAGGGCTTTTATTATTATGCTTCTTATTTCTAACTTTGAAACAAATCTCACCTTGGGTAAGTGATAATAATGAATTGACTTTAAATGTTAAAGAATGTAAATTGGATTGCTGACTTTGGTAAATTTTAAATTGTACTTATTCTCACCATAAAAAAAAAAAATCACGTGGTGGTTGTTGAAAGCTATATTGAATCAGCTGTTGATTCTGCTGTTATCAGGTTTCTGGGGCTGGGTAGCTTTCACTCTCTGGCAGTCTAACCGCTTCTATAGTTAGATACAATTTGTGTGATCATATCTTTAAGAGTCTTGTTTGTTCCTTCTGCACCGGTGTTTTCTCGTGGTCACTGCCATAGGGTGGATTCCGTGCCTGTGACATCAACAGCTCATTTTCTGTGTTGTGAATATTTTCATTAATAGAGGTTTGAAGAATAGATGATTTTAACAGAAATAAATTGCTGAGTCAGCTTCATAATGAAAGCATCACTGGCTTCAAAACAGAAAGGAAAGGAAAAAGCCCACTCAACCACATTAACCAGTATGAAGCTGTGTAACTGTGGACAACCTCAAAGTGTGTAGACTGCCATCCAGTTGTATCAGTAATAGTTATTTAACAGTATATCTAGAATCTGACTTAATATTCCAAATTATTCAGGACAAATATCCTAGAAGCAAATAAACCTACATTGTGTTTTACTAATTTAAACACCACAAGACTTAATTTTGATTTTTCCTTTCTTTGTGGGTCAGAGAGCTTCAAGTACTACTTAAAAATCAAGCTACTCCTGGAGATGAGTGGGAGCTTTGTTGTTTTTTTTTTTCAATGTTCGACAAAAGACCAAGTTCTGTCATAATTTGTGCAATTTCGTTTTTTATTAAGGTACCTCATGTGTTACAATGTAAAGCTGCAGGGTTTTGCACATACTTTGTTTATAAGCTGGGTTTGATTACTGCTTATGACTTTTTGCCTTCTTGATTATATTATTAACAACAGTTTTAATGCTGTGTTTTGTGACTTTTTTACTTGCTCCTGTTTTTTTCAAAGTTTATTCAACTTGTTTCTGTTGGGAATGAGATGGGGGAACATTTGAGTGTAGAAGAGTTGTCACAAGCAGTGCCTTCCTCTCTGGGTTGCTGTTAATTTTCTGTCCATACACCCCATATAGGAGATCTTAAAAAATATTTGGTAGCACAGAACCACGTTAACTCAGTGTGTATGGGAAGGATTGCAAATTACTCATCAGCAAGGTTTATTTCTGCTGCTCCTGGCAAGTGAAGGACTCGTGGCCCTGCAGATATGGAAGAAAGAACCTATGCAGAAACCCTGGTGTAAGGCTTTGTTAGCAAAGTATTCTAATTGTTATGTTATGGGAAGGCTTTTGTATTGCCAGCACTGGCCAAGCAAGAGCTTGCAAATTTTTTTTTGCTCAAAATACTTGGATTTTGGTTTTTTTGACCATACAGCTTTCAAGCAGTTACATAAGTGACCATTTGGTCTATAACGAACTGTATACTATTTATCCAAGCTTCACCTTTTAAGTGATACACATGTTAAGCGAGGCTATACTGTGTTATTTATAAAAATCCAGCCTAAAGTTCCTAGAAACTCAGGGAGTTTTGGTTACCCTGCCTGCTGCTGCCGAGGGTGAGGCTCTTCAAATGCCATCTCGGCGAGGTCACTCCAGATGACCTCGGCGTAACGTGATAAAAGACTATTTTTGTCTCAGCAGACGATATTATCTCACCATAACATTTTTGAACATTTCTGGCTGGATTGTTCTGAATGTTGGAGCAGTGCCTGGAGAGGGGACTGAAACACAATGCCTGCCATTCTCAATTGTGTGAGCACTTCGGTTTGATGATGGGACTGTGGCGAGTAGGGTGGGAGTGGGACATCAATTAGACCCCTCCAGTCCAGTTCCCAGCACCTGTAGCCTTGAGACTTACACTAGCTCAAATATGATTAATTTGTAAGTCAAGTCTTTGTGTTCGAGTGTGTATGTGTGTCTCTGTGTATATGTTCATATACTTTTACATAAAATAGGCATCTATGTACAACTGTATAAAGAGGCATACATATATTCAAATATATACATATATTTGTATTTATATATGGTCATTTTATCACTTTAAGATGGTTACTCAGCTCTCCAAAGCTGTTCCAGCCACGACTCTCCTCTGAGTGGAAGTTTTTCTAATCCTTGATGCAAGAATGGAAATGGGAGACAAGTGCCATTGGGTGATTTGCCCACAGGATTTTCACTGAGGCTTCATTAAGGTTACTTAAGTTAGAAGTAATTTGCCTCCCTTGAGGGAAAATTCTGATATCTGGAATGTTTATCAGTCATCTGCAAAACGGAATGAACATAATTGGTGGCTAATTGTTTGCAAGAACTGTGAAACACAATTATGAAGAGTTAAGCTGAAACCAATTGTGTTTATGAAATCTAGCATAAGAAACACTATATTAATCCTGCCTCAATACCAGGAAACGCAATTAGTGTAATTAAGACTATCATACTGTAATTTTCTTGGTGACTCCATGCCTTGGCAGCCGCTTTGCCCTGCCAGGGCTGGAGCTGAGCGCCTTCCTATCGGTGGCTGCCAGGGGAGCTCTAAAATGACTTTGTTTGCCCTGTCGTGGGACGCAGGAGCTGCGGCTGCTGCCAGGTGGAAAAAGTGCTCCAGCTCCTGTGTTTGGGCTCAGCTGCAGGCACGGTGTCGTTTTGCAGGGTGTTGTCTGTGCTGGCTGCAGCTGCATCCCTGTCTGCGAGCGAAGGCAAGCGGAAAGTTCGGGATCCTCGCTGGGGTTCCTCCAGCTGGAATTTCACCCAAGGCTCCCTTTGGAGTGTGTTTTCTGCCAGTCCTGCCCTGACAGCACGCACCAAGCTCTGCCTCCATCCTGTGCCACCCTGGGAGTCCTGAGCCCTGTGTAGGAGGAGAGATGCTGCAATTCCGGCAGTGTAAACAGAGAGATGAGAATTGCAATTAGACTCTCGTTAGCATTGCATGCTATATTATGAAAAGCACATAAAATAAATAACTTTGTTTGTATAGAAAAAAATTTAGGCGTGTTTAACTTGGTTTTAGGAGCAGCAATCATAGATATCTCCATGCTGGTAACAATGTGGACCATCACTCTTAAATCAGCTTGAATATACATTGCTGATGGATTTGTTGTAGAATGTTCCCAGGTCAGGAAAAAATGAGTATGGTAACGTGGTTGTTATTGTTGCAGTTTGTCTGTCACTGCTGTGAATGCACATAATTAAGGGATAATCAGCATAATGCCTACTTTGAGCTCTTCTTAATGGTTTAATTGCTTCTCTGAGTTAAATAAACACTTTATGCTTATTTTACAAATTTTTCCCCGGGGAGCCTGTCACATGGAAGTGTATGTGCATGTATTTATTTTTTAAGCATAAAGAATTATTGGTTATTTAATTAAGCTTCTCCTGAACCTCTCTTTTGGAATATTCTGTGTTCTTATGAGCTGCTCTGATAACTGATGTGTCAGAATTGGCTCCATAAGAGACGTAATGAGTTTGTCATTGGGAAGGTGAACGTGCATGTTAATGTTATTATTCCAGAGTCATCTGTGTGCCCATCCTTTGTGGACAGAAGCACTGTGTACATTTTTCTGTACTTTGTGAAATGCTTTAACAGTTTCAAGTGGCTGTGGTGGCTGCAGAGGATGACTGAGGACTGTCCCCAGGTAATGTGAGGCTCTGGGTGCCAACTGGTTTGAAGCCTGAGCATATGCAGATGTGAGGTCTCCCTAGAGATTGCTCTAGGCTAAACAAGAAACTGTCTAATTGTTTTGATCCTTTTTTCTATTAATTTTCCTTCTGTTCATTTGTCTTTTTAAAGGCACTTTATTTCACTGCGTGCCACGTGTTACATGTCCATTGGAACTGCCTGGAGTCTGCAGAAAATTTTACCTTGACTCTTCCTTCCCCTGTTTAAAAGTAGTCATGACTTTTAAAAAGATCACCTGCCCCAGAATACTTAAAAGGGACATTCAATATCTTTTTTATTACCTGCGTTTTCTAGATCCTGTCTGCTCAGCCAGGGTACAGCTCACTTTGAGTGTTACTGGAATTTGCTCCTTACAAAAGGCCAGAGCAGTGTGCAGCCTGGCTAGCAGGCTCCTCGGTGAGCTGGTGACCCTGTTCAACAGTGACATTATTTAGCACAGGAACTGAATGTTTTCCTGGTGAGTTTCTCAGCCAAGGAGTCTTGATTTACAAAATACTTATGGGTACAGTGCAATTACTACATAAAGGGCTTCTTCCTTTCCTTCACACAGGGAAATTTAATGTGTTTCCTTGAAATGGTTTAAACTGCTGAATTAATTAATACACTAAGTTAAGATCGTGTTTTAAACAATGCTGTTGTAACTGTATTGTCACTTCCCTGGTAGTGCAGGGCTAGCTATGGTCCCTTCTCCATGATGGTGTTGTAAATACCACACTAAACAGCCAACCTCACCCTATTTTGAAGCCAGTTGTGTTGATAAACACCAGAGTAATCTCTCTAACGGGGCTGTAAATGTTTGTATGTGGGTGGTGGTGCTGTGCAGATCAGGGATGTTTTTGTTTATGACCAGAAGGGTGCAAGGACAAACTTCACACTCCGCTGGGTCTTGGAGCATTCAGTGGCTTTGGATGAGCATGTGAGCAGTGACAGAACTTTTAGTCGAGTTTTTTCTCTTCCTCTTCACTCCAACAGCTTCTCTGCAAGTGGGGCTTAACTCTACAGAATAGTGGGGGTGTGTTCAAAGGCTTTCCAGTTTATTTATTGATGCCTTGCCTTTATTTGAACTACAGCCTTTTATATGTTCAGATAACAGAAGCTTATGCTTCCCTCAGGGTGAATCTAAGACTGAAATTGTGTTGTTGACAAGTACAGCAAATTAAGTGAATTTCAGTTTTAAGGCCAATGCAGATACCTGAGCATCAAATTTGGGTGCTCTGCTTTGAAGTACATTATATACACAAGAGAAGTAGAGGTCTACAAGCTGATAAATGGCATTTGTCAACTGCTGCTCATTCACAGTTATTTTCATTCTATACGTAGCCAGAAAAGCTTTTGCACAAGATGGGTTAAGTGAATTAGGCAGCTATTTGAACCAACTGGTATGTCAGATATAGAACTGTAGCTGTTTTCTAAGCCCAGACTGTACAGTTGCAATATTCTTTCAATACTACTACCTCTCCTCTGCTTGCAACTTCTTAAACCCCTTGTTTCATCATTTTAGGAGCTGTATGGCAAGGACCGTTTTGAACATCCAATTTGGAGCGTTATTTTTCTTGCTTTATTTTTACTTTTAAGATAGATGTGCCAGGCAGACGTAGTGGTTAGTCTTATCTGCTTGGGTTTAGTGAGTTGCTAAAAGCAGTTTGTGCAAATGTCTGGGCAATTTTAAATGGAACTTTTTATGATTAAAAATGTAATGAGAGTCATTAAAGCAGCAGTGGTTCTGTTCTAAGTACAAATGCAGTTAGAGGCTGGAAAATTGCCTTTCAAACCAGATAGCCCTTAAAAGCTGGCAGCATGCAGCCAGTTCCTGATAAGGAACGCAGAGCTCTTTTCAAGCCCTGCATGCTTTCACATGGGTTTTGCTGGTGTTTTCAGCAGTTTGTAGCAGAGACTGCTCTCTTCACAGGTTTCCCACCCCTTCAGTAGAAAGTGACTCTTGTACATGTGCGTGGAGCTGACATTCTGACTCCCTCTGGAGACAGCTGATGCTTCTGCCTGTGAGATGTGCCTGGGAAATGTGTTCAGAACAGTTGTGTGCTCAGTGGGGTGAGAGCACTGCCTGCCTTCAGGGGGACCAGATACCCTCCAAATTCCTGAACAGCCAGTGGAGCAAATTTGCCCCCTTCAGAAGGAGTTTCAGAGCACAAAAGTGAGCTACATGCTCTGATTCATTGTCTTTTTTTAAAGAGTATTTTTGAGTAAAAGAGGGAAACTATGTGCTGCGAGTCTGAGAGAGTGTTGGCCAAAGTAACATCCTCCAAAGATCAGGGGCTGTAGCAAATCATGCTCAAATTTTTAATTGTATTTTTCTGGACAGAGATAAAGTGAAGATAGTATTTTATTCCCAACTGTCATTTATTTGGTTTGCTGGCATCTACCAGTGCTGTTTCATTGTACACAAGGAACTCTTTTCTGCTGCTTTTCTGATTTTTCTCTTCTATTTTTTACCTGCGAATTACTACATCTTCCAGTATTCAAACCTTTCATTCAAACCTTTATTTTAATTGTGTCTCAGAAGCTGGATAATGGTTCTTCAGTCTTGCTGTGGATGTGTTGCTACTCGTAGAGCTTTCACTTCAGTAGAGTGTCTGTTCTGTCTTGTACTGCTCCAAAGTGCTTCTCTTCCTTGTGATTTTTGTATTAGCGGAAGACAGTTTTTACTGGTAAAAACAGCAGTTGTTTTTGACTTTGGAAAAGTTGTGGTTCGATACAAATGACCTGACCTGATGGAGAGCTGCTGCTGAAAGACATGACCTCATGATGTCCTCTCCACCCTTTGCATCATTTCCCACTGTTTCCTTTGCCTGGTACTGGCATTTGCCTGACCCATTAGCCTGGTCAGGAAGGAAAAACTGATCTTCTGCCATTTAGTCTCAGCTCCCACATTTCAGGAGCAAAAAAGAAGAGGAGGGGAGGTCAAGAGGAGGAAGAAATGAGAGTGGTACTTCTACTTTAGTGGCATTAGCTCACAAACCTATTTATCCAGTCACTAATTATGCACCCTGGTAGGAAAATGATGAACTAATGTGAGTTAGGAACATGAGCTGTATGTTACAGGGTTTAGAATACAGCAAAGCCACTTGTTGAATTATTTTGTTCTGTTCACAGATGGTTTTAAGTGCCTGCTTTGCACTACTTGTTGGGTGTGTGTTCCACAGGCTTTGAGTGGCTGTGAGGCATCATCACATTGGCACCCCAGAAGAGAGTCTGGGACTCTCTTGTCTGTGAGACCCTTTTTATTGTTTCTTCTGCATATGCTCTTGCTGTGGGGCATTTGAAACCCAGCCCACAAGGAAACCATCCATTATACTTGAGTCACCTCAGGCTTCTTTCTGCTGTGAACTAGAACTGATCATCTGCTGAACCTCCCAGAAAGAAATGGAAAATGCGGATGGATGCCTGAGGGACACTTGAGCTGAGGAGGGGCTGGGCAGTCAGATGTCACTTTACTCCTGTGGAGACCTACTGGCAGGACTGCGCCTTTTCTTTGAGTTATCTGGGAACCATTTAATTTATTTTAAAGGAAAACTGCAGACACTTGTTAGGGATCAGTAAATTGTGAGGGGTGCACAGAGGGGTTATCCTTGGAGTCCCTGCTCCTCCCTGGCCCTCAGCTCAGGAGCTGTTTCACTAAAGGATGCTGTGTGGAGGGGAAATCTCTCCCTGATTTCAGAGCAATATAAATTCTTCAGTTCAGAAACAGTGGCCCCTCTTTCTGTTGTTTGTCTCATTCTTCTGTCCAAATACCAGGAGAATCAGAGCGTCTTTTTAAGAGAGCTTGGCACATCGTATTTCAAATTCAGATGAGGAATGCTATTTTGCCCTACTCTAGATCTTCCTGCCTTGCTTGCAACTTGATCTGCACGTTTTGTACTTTGTCCTGTCGGTGCATCCATTCTACAGGAAACACTTGTGGCTTCTGTACCTGCAGCATCTTTCCACACTACAAGTCAGCTTTGCCACCTTGGCAGCTGTGACTGAGAGTGCACATCTTGGGCTAAAGCCTTGGGGTGGATGCTGTGACAGGCATACTGCAGCTTCACAGGCTGACCACAGCTGAGGGTCTGGTGACCATAAATCTGCCTTTCTTGATCAGTGCATGAGGCAGAGAAACAACTAAATTGGTGCTTAAGTATCAACACGTGTACTGTCTGTGCAGGTAGTGGGTTTTACCCAAGAGCTTTGTCCACTGGATGTTTCTATTTGTCCTTGAATGAGAGCATCTCAAAAATACACATCCAAATAGGTTTGCATATCTGGGAATTATTTTTTCTTTCCACCTGGCTGTTTCCTCTTTTCTTCTTGAAGTTTTTGCTACTGCCTGAAAACTGGAAATCTTGTTGGCCTCCAAGTGGCTTCTTGAAACTGAGGTGGGGTTTTTTGTGGTTTTTTCTTAGTATACAATATCACCATCAGCTTTGTTTCACCATTGCACATGCTTTCCTATCCTGTTAACCATTGTGCTGTAGCTGCTGGAAGCAGAGGGTTTTGTTACCTGTAGACAAAGAGAGGCTCCTTCAAGGTGTCTGCCAGCAGCAAGACCCAGCTCCCCACCTGGCCGTGCACACAAAGGGGCTCTGTCCTCAGGTTTGTCTGTAGCTGCACAAAGTCTGAAAGCTGAGCTCTGTGGGGAAAACTGACACAAATTCCACATTCGCATTGCAAGCTGCCGGTTTCAAAGGTGCTGCACCTGTGGCCTGGTTTAAGACATTATTGTAATAGTTACTATCTCAGTAGACATAGGGCGTAGTATTTTGTGTTTGAAATGACTTTAAGAGGGGAATGTATTTGGTCTAACATCAGCCTCAGATGTGACAAGAGGGTAGTAAGCAAAAACTGTAACCTTGAGCACTGGGATGTTCCTTTGACTTTCAGTTAGTCTGTGAGCAGTGATAATCATTCACTTATTTCCATTCAGGGATTTATCAAGGGGAGGAGGATGATCATATTTTCCTTTACTTAAGCCTTAAATTGAAGCCTGAGGTGGTGATAACTTCTCAGGCTCTCGTGTGTTTATGCTAAAACCTTGGTCAGCACTACCCTTGCTCTCAGCCGAGGCTGAAGAGACACTTGGCACGTCTCTGTGTTACCAGTGGGCAGTTGCCCTAATGCCAGAATACACTGTGATTTCCAGTGAAAAATACATACATGGCAGGGAGAAACGATTTATTTTGACATTCCTTGAAGCACAAACAGCTGTGCTCAACATTTTTTTTTGTTTTAAAAGCACAGTGGCATCTCCCTCGATAATCAGAATTACAGCTGAGCATGAACAGCAGGGCATAGTTCTGTGCGGAGTCACTTAGTGAAGTGTTGCAACACAGATTATCCGATGGGAAACAGCTGTATTCATTACTAATAGAGCAATTTGACAAAACACCAACATGGCTTTTTCCCACAATAACAGATGTGTGGAGCAGGCTGCCACCCCCTCCCCAGATTGCCAGCATCTGTGCGTCATGTCGTGCTCCGAGGTGCGGTGTGGCCTCAGTGCCTGCCAGAGTGGATGCATTTATTTTATCTGTATGATGAAATAGTTATGTTGTGACTAATCGGGATCCATTGGCTGGAAAATTTTAACGACTTGGAAGAAAATCTTTCTGCCTTGTTATTACTTATTACTTAATAATAATGTTTTGTGGATGCAAATGTATTGTAGCTTCCCAACGCATGCCAAGCAAATCTGAACTTCCTCCTTTTTTTTCTTACTGTCAGCTGTTATACAGGCAGTAAAGAATTTGTAGTCCACTATACACCTCTCAGGTTCTCCCTGAAAAGAGGAGCTGTGGCTTAGCTTGCAGATGGGAAAATACATATTACAGCCAAATAATGTGAGGTTGTGGACAGTGAGAGTCCATTTCCCTCCCTTTGCCGCCTACATAAGTCAATTTGTTTATTCCATGTTTAAGTTCTCCTTAGAAGCACCTGTGATTACAACAACTTGGTTATAATTAAACTACTATATCATAGGGACCACCTAAACATACTAAGTAGAATCAGAAAGCTTATTGCCTTTAGGAGGTCGTTGGCCTCTGGAGTAAGAGGAAGGGAGGAGGGAGAGCAGCAGGGACTGTGTGGGGAGCTGGGGAAGACACGTGGCTTCAGGCAGTTCAGAAATAGAGCTTTGATTTATTTCTGTTATTTGTTAAAAATATCAAACAGTCCTCCTTGTTGAAATGCAAGGTATTGAATAGCAGAATTCTTTTTTTAGAAGATAGGATACTTTTCTGTGCACATCAAAGCACAGAGATGACAATTCCATTTCCCATGTCCCTGCAGTAATGGTTTTTTTTTCATCTGACTAACATGCTGAGAGTTGCTCAGTTTCTGAGATTTTTGGGTTTTGGAGAGATTTCTCAGATATTTGGTCTCCATGTCTTAGAAGCAAATAATTTCGAAACCCTGTTTTTGTATTAGCCTACCAGTAGTTGTCAGTAAGTATTTCACTGGAAAGAAGTGAAGAGCACAGAAGGTGAGAAATCTGAAGAATCTGAGAAATCATGTGGAAGCTGAAAATGAAGTAACTGTGAGACAGTTTTACTTCAGGTACACTTGTTAGTCTGACGAGTGAGATCAAAGACTTTCAGTGTTTCGTGTAACTCCAGGCAGTCACTGCGGGTGGATCCAGCACTTCCAAACTGGGAAGGGCATCCCAAGGGGTGTGTTGGACAATTGGAGGCATGGGCAAAGGGTGCTTATGGGCACCTCAGAATCTGAAAATTTGGTGGGATGGCTCTGGATTAAGGCCTTTATGAAGAGTTGGTTTGTGTGAATCTGGTGGAGGTGCTCAGTCCTTGCTCTTTTGGCACAAACTGGGGAGCACGGCCAGAAGGAGGTGCAGCTGCTGCTCTAGACACAGGCACTTCTTATTCTAGAGAGGTAAAGATGTGCTTGTCATACTCCATCAATTAAATACAATACAGTTAAGGTGTGAAGTGTGTTCCTTTCACATGCTGATCATTTTGGTGGCCTTTGGTTGCATGTGGTTTTACAAAAAAAGTCCCCTCTTAGTAACTTGAGAAGTCTTGAGAGTGCAAAACAGGAAAACCAAAGACCTTTCCAACGTGGACATTTTGGGCAGCCCAGTTCCTGCTGAAATACACATATTCTGTGTAGCAAGACAGCAGTTTTAGGCAAACACAGGACATGGGGACGATGCTGGTGGGATGCTGGGGAATGCCGGGAGTAAGTGCTTTGTGGCTCTGGGAGATGAGCAGGACAATACCCGGGCAGATCAAACACGGTGCCTGCTTTCATCGCAGCAGCAGAGATCACTATCCTTAGCCAGACATGCCCTTGGCTCAGGAATGCAAAAGCTCTTGTCACAAGAGAGGCTGAAAGAAACTTTCTTTCAGCATGGTCATTTTTCCCTCACTTTGAGCTTTTTCAGCAGATGTTAATAAAGCTCTAATAATGCAAATATTTGTTAATAAAAAAAATCCTCAACTTGATACTTGGAAGCAAAACCATGTGAAAATATTTTTCTGGTTATTCCTGCTTGCAGATTTTATAATCTAAATTATTTTTTAGTGTTCAGGTTGCCAGGACAGCTCGCTGCATTCCTTCAGTAATGTGGCAAAAATGTGTCCTTCAAACTTGTTAACCAACCCTAGGCTTCATAAACACCACTGAGGAGACAAAAGTATGTTGTTTCGAAGCAGGACAATATCAAACAACCCATTCATTTTAAAGTTAGCTGGAGAAAGTAGGGAATACCTGCAGGTGGTCTTTCATGTTTTGGTTTAGAGACCTGTTTTCAAGAAGGAATCTGAGTCAGCTGGACCAGCCATCATGGCAAATCCATGCTGCAGGTGATGCCCTGAGGTGCTGGGATTAACACATTTCTGTCAGAGCCCCCTCCTTCACAGTGTTGTCAACATTTTGAATGTATGCAAAGTTTTAAAGGGAGAGTGTGTGCAGCTGGAAAGCAACATCTGTGATGCTCTAGTGTTTTCTTCTGATGTCCAGCTGATGCAAATAAATGCATAGCTATGGTTGTCTTACTTACTATCCACAGGAGTCCTCGGGAGTTGAAGGCTTTCTTTTTCTTTAGAAGCGTAACTGTTTCTTGTATATGCTTTTTAAAACTTTGTTTAGGGTTTTGTCTACTGTCTGTGTTTTGTTTCAGCCTTCTACTAAGATTAGTTAAATTTGACACTCCAGCTGTTCTAGGACAATGTTTTTAGAACAAACCCTAATAAGTTTAACATATACAGACGTGAACCAGAAGATCCATATTTTCCTCTATTATTCTGCCAAATGTTATGTGCATTTCCTTTTAAAGTATAAGAATTCAAACAGTAACAGTTGCTTGACTTGGAGCATAAGCTGGTAATGAGATTATTAATGACACAGTGATATTAAAAGTAAGGAAGTTAGACTGCAGCAATTACCTCCTTTTATTACTTGTCTGGTGTTTTCTTGTGTTAAGGATGTGGGGTTCCTTAAATCTCTGAAACTACTTTCTTCTTTTAAAGTGAGATCGGTTTCTACAACTCCTTCACATCTTCTTGAGTCTATAAGCTGCTGATGGATCATGATCGGTATCTGACTGGTTCCAAATACAAAGTAGAAGATTGAAATGCATGCTTATAGATTCATGCAAGTATTAAAAATCAAGGATTGTGGTTTGCATTGAAGGAAAAATGCATCTGTTAAGTCCAGCATCAGAATACCAGACATTCACTTAACATTTGTGGGTTTATTTACACCTGTGATTTTCATTTTCCTTCAGCAACTTGTTATAAGCTTAAAAAAAATGAAAAATTTTATAACTGTGTGCCAGCAAATACTTTGTTAGAGACTGACCTAAATCATTAGACCAAAGGAATAGAAAATGAACTTGTTGGCAGAGCTCCTCAGTTTGTCTTGTTGGTTGAAGATTTCTTGTGTTTTGTGAGGAAAAGCTGAAAAGAGAGAACGTAGCAACATTTGTAATGTTTTACGTGCAGTATGTGGGGGTGGATGACCATGCCACAAGGTCAGTTACATACTATCTATAGTACAAAATATATAAAATCTTTTAATTGTACTGAACCAGTCTGTGTAACAGCCTTGCAAGGGATTGTGTGATGAGAGCTCCATTTATCTTTAATAATGCAGGGAAGGGATGTTGTCTGAAGATCGTGGAATGGTTTTGGGTTGGAAGGGACCTTAAAGATCATCTTGTTCCAACCCTTGCCCTGGGCAGGGACACCTTCCACTATCCCAGGTTGCTCCTAGCCCCATCCAGCCTGGCCTTGGACACTTCCAAGGATCTAGGAGATCCGCAGCTTCTCTGGGCTGTTGCAGTGCCTCACCACCCAGTAAAGGTACTGCGTAATGTCTAAGGCAAGAGAAAGGTATCTTTCTATCATACAATTTTATGTATATACCTTAGCAGACTATACATTACGCTGATGGTGATTTCAGTGTCATAGACCCTAATCACTGCATCTAAAGACCACCACTTGTTTGCTTAGGCTTGTGTCGAGTGCTTTTGATACCTGTCGGGATTCACCCTCCTGGTGAAGGGGAAAGAGCAAGTTTTTGTATGCTTTGTTTGTGGAAGTAAAAGATTTATGAACATTAGTTGTGTATTAAATGATTCCATCTTCAGCAGTCAGTTCAGCTGAATGAGAAGCTGATTCATGTGTAAGCTCTTTGATGATCAGTAATAATACTCAGCCTTCTGTAATAAAGTTTTAGAAATAGTACTAAAAGTGCTATGGCTTCTTCTCCACTTCCTTTGTGTGTTAATGCTGTTAATTTTCAGTCTTCAAATCTGCTTCCAACCTCAGGCTGTTGGCTGAGTTTTGTGACAGCACTGTGTAGAATTGTGTTCTCACTTTCCGGTCTCTTTGGGTGGGTAGTGAAAATTAAGGATATCAGTTCATCTGTGTGGGGAGATTGTTTATAAAATTCTTAGAAACTTTGTGTCTGCTTAGGGGACTCCAAAAATAGCACATCCTGCCTGTGTGCCAGTGGACCCACTTGCCTGTCTGTGCCCTGGCAGTGTAGGAGATGCTGCAGACTGCTTCAAAATGGTCTTGTAGCTCCTCGTTTGTGAGCTCCCAAAATCAAACAAAACTGTGCCTTAACTGCACCTGTTTCACTGGGTGTGTTGTCTGGAATGACATATTGCACAGGTATCTTAGCAGGAGGGTTCACATTACCTGAAATCCGAGCTGATTATTAGATACTGCAAGACAAGCCAGGTTAAAGTATAATTTTAGCTGCTGCTGTAACAGTGAGTGACCCAGAAAGACTTCCTAAAATCTCAACCTCTTGATGCTTTTCCATGTTTTCTTTGTAATCCTGCATGTAGCATTGTCTGTTTAGCTTTCATTGCTCTCATCACTGTTTTGATTTTGGGATAATGCTTTTAATTTTTTTCAATCTGCACATAGTATGGAATATGTAGATTGCTGTGAAAATAATGTCATGTTAATTAAAACAAAAGGGAGCTTGAACACCTATTGAACTCATGTCTCTGAGACTTCAGGTTTTTCTCTTCCATTAAACACCTCTCTGTGTAAGTAATAATGTGCAAAATACAATGTATTATGCCTTAGGACAGCTTGAATATATGGAGTATTTTGGTAAACCACACTTGCAGGCAGTTCACCCCCTCCCTTGATTTCTTTGTCATAATTTTCTGTGTCTCACAGACCTTTAAAATATAATTTAGAGACAGGAAGTGTTTTGCCTGATGTGGTATTTGGGCACTAATCTCAGGGAGTGAGGGCTTGTGTGCAACATGGGCATGAGGTGATGGAGCTCTTGGTCCCTCCTGGCACAGAGGGGGCATCAGATGTTTCACTTCCTGAGGGCACAATCAAATAACTTCAGAAAAAGGTTCTGGTACTGCCTTCCTTCTGCCTGGGAGCAGTTCTGTAGTGGCTGAGCCAACTTCACTCAGGAATGCAGGTGAAGTTGGTGCAGCTGGTGGCTGATCAGGGAGAATGCTCTGCCATAGCAAGGAAGTCAATGGCACAAAAATTGCTTCTGGTTTCTCTTTCCAGTTGGGTCACTGGTCACAGTGGAAAACAAGATACATGGAGTCTTTTCCCTTAGTTAATAGCAATTGTGAGAATTAGTGCACATTCAAGCTTTTATTAATAGAGCAGACCTTTGCACTTCATGTGCTCCGTTACTTTGCTGTGAAACGGAATCTGTTGATTTCGAAACCTTTCAGACCATCCTTATTTCACAATGTTTTATCTACACAGCCACGTATCATCATTCTTGCAGTTACTTTTGCCCTGATGCCGAAATGATAGTGCTCAAGCATCCAAGGAATTCTAGACATGGAGTGGGGACAGTTCCTAAGGAGAGCACTCTTGCCATAATTTTCTGTAAAAGCAAAAATTCCTTGGATATTTACATAACTGTCATAATAATTTGCATAAAATCTCTACTGAATTCTGAAATCAGCTTTTAAAACAAATGCAGAAATACCCTTTTATTTACCAAAGAGATGCAGTGTTTGGTAACCAATCTGCAATTACAAAAGAGCACTGAAGTGAGGCTGCTGAATATTTAATTTGCTTAATGTACAACTGCCACTGTTAATAGCTTTGACACAACTAAAAGCTTTGCTCATTCAGAAGGTAACAATTAATAAACAAGATTAATTTTTAAATTAATTATTTATTTACCAGAGGAAAAGCCTTTTGTTCTTTTAAAAAAATAGGTAGATAATTTTCTCCTTGGTGGGTATATGCAGAAGTAAGTGGGCATCTTCAAAAGGTGTTTGCACACTTATCCCGATTTTTATGAAGTAAAAGTGATTTAATATAAATAGAATTTAGGGGAATAACTTAGCTTTAAATTATTTTGCTATATGAAAACACATTTATGTATTCTTTGGTTCCGGTTGCAGGAAGAGTACTGCTGTGGAGGAGAGGGCTGAAAATTCAGCCGGTTTTCGTTGTTTGGGGTGTTTTTTAATGTTTGAAAAAAGCATCATCAGTTCTAACTACTTTTTGTGGGCAGCTCCTCGGGTGATTTTATTGTTTGTTTGCCTTTCTCTCTCTCCAAAGATGCCTTTCCCAGGGGCCTGTGGCAGGATGGAGACATCCCACACCCCTGCTGTAAAACAGCACCTGGGGGATTTTTGGCCCCGGTGTTTTGCCCTTCGCAGGCAGCTTTGTCACAGAAGTGACTCCAACATCCAGCAGTTCCCCAGCTCCTGGGACTTGCTTGTCTTCCCGTGTCATGCTTTTACCAGGTTGCTTTGGAAATCTCCCTGCTGCTGCACGTGCAGGATTTTTGCAAATCACTCGCTCTGTCCTGTGTGTCAGGCAAACCAGGAAAGCTAACAGAAGGGTTTTATAATTAAAAATTGAATATTTTTGACACTCATTAAGTATTCTTGCGGAGCAAAGTAACCGTCCTTTACGGGGCTCTCCCAGCTGGGATGGGGATGCACATGGATAGCGCTGGATAGTGCTAACCCAGGATAGACAACTGTTGGTAACTTCACGCATTTTATGGTTAAAAGAAATAGTGTTACCTTTTAAAACAGCACCCTGATGGAACTTCTGCTTAACAAAACCGAAAATCATCATCTTGTGCCTGCTTGGAAACACAAAACAGGAGAATCTTGAACTTGGAGAAACTGCTGATCAAAGACTCATTTCCAAATTTGTTTGAGCTGTGCTTGTCTTGTGACACTTGAGAAGGGGGTTGGTTTGTTGGAGTGACTGGAAGTCTGAATGCCTGGTTTATTTAGTAACCGCTGACCCAGTAAGCGTTCCTAGTAGCCAAATGAAGTGACTGCCTCTTCTTCTGGTGCAGCCTTTGTGTGCAGGGGGAACCTTGTACCACTGGGGTGGGAACATTTTCTTTGGAGTAGAAGGTGCCTCAGTGCAGTCAGAACACTTTCTAAGTCTGGAGGGGGTTTTTTGTTTTTTAAATCCTGCGATCACTTAGAGCACCTCTTCTCCTGAAGTTAAAAGTTCTCACAGAATTATCATGGAAGTAAATTTTGAGAAGTTTAAGTTGATGGTTATTAATGCATTAGTCCATCAGGATGAACTTGAACTGCTTGTGTTGGAAACATTTCCAAGCATTAAGAAACTTTGATATAGAAAAATGCATCTTTATATACAGGAGTGATTGAACAAATGTTACTGAGATCAGTCTCAGGGTGGTTGGCTTTTCACATATTTAATGCCAAACTCTTAAACCCTCTGGATCTTTTTAGTTTGGTCTCTACCCCATCTTGTGAAATCTCATTTGTATTGTAGTACCTAACATTTATGTACCACATTCATGTTGTACTAAGGACTTTTTTTGGTTGATCCAGTTATTAAGGACCTCAATAACCAGTGAAGTATTTCTGAGGAACGGGAAATATTTGTGTGATGCTGACGGAGAAAATCCTCATTTTTTAGCGCTTGCAGAAGAGACTCTTAGCAAAGCCCACTCCTCCCCAGCCCTGCAGGATGGATTCTCCACCTCTTCCCTGAGCTGTGAGTGCTCCAGTGATGCTCAGGCAGAAGAGGATGGACACAGCCACAGCACAGACAGGGCTCCTGGATGGAGGTTTTCAGCCTGTGCCACATGGGTCCCGCTGCTGGTGGTGTTCTGCCATCTGCAAACTGTTCCTGGCTATCAGCTGTTACTTGTTAAGGGCTTTTTTTGTCATTTGGAGCCTATTTGTTACTAAAATTGGTACATGGCAAAACATGGCCTGTAAGATTAGTTTAAATAGAGTTGTGCCTGATTTACTGCAGTGTGGTCAGTCCCCAGATGGTAGAGCATGGTTCCCTAAAGCCCTGAAATTATCTGATTATAATGATTTTAATGCTGATCATGAGTAGCAGTGGTACAAAGTATCCAGCTATACTTTTGAGAGCTTAAAAAGATCTTAATAGGCTTTCTTAACGGCAGTCTTAAAATTAAATAAAGCAAAAACAATTTCTCTGTTCAAAGATGAATGCAGGCTGGGTAATTTTTATCCAGTGGACTTCATTAAGTAACTGTGCTGTTTGATCATATCAACAGGGACCTGCCAGGTTTAGGAGCTCTTGCTAATGGCAGGAGTATTTAGAGCCAATGCTTTCAAGAGAAAAGTTGCTTTGCCCACACTGTTTACCCTACATCAGAGGAATACTGAGAAGGTAGCAGGATTAAAGTTCTAGAAATGAAATGTCTCAAAGATTCTGAGACTTTCCTTGGTATGCTGGTGCGTTCCTGTCTTTTTGTATAAATAATTCACACAGTATTAGTAAGTGTTGAAACAAATTGTGGCAGAAGAAATTTCCAGGTGTTCTCTACCTGGTATTCCTCACATTCTTTTCATGCCTGGTGGGTTCATAAGAAACTGGCTGCCATGGAGTAATTAACAGACTGTAACTCACTTAACAGACATGAGTAGAAATCTTGTATTGTGTGAACTTACCTCATTATTATTGTACATTTCATGCTGCTTGCATGCCTTTGTTTTTTAATTCCTGTATTTTTTAAGAAGCCTTTGTAGATAGCACTCTCCAGGCTTATGTGCAGCAATAAAGCTTTTTCCTGCAGCATTAAATCATAGAATTATTTAGGTTAGATGGATCGCCAAAGGCCATCCACAAAGCCGAACAGAGCAGGTTGCTCAGAGACTTCTCCAGCTGAGTCTTGAACATCTCCAAGGATGGGGATTCCACAGCCTCTTTGGGCAACCTATTGTTTGATCACCCTCATTATATGTGATTGCAATTTCGTGTGTTTGAGTTTGTCTGTTGCCTCTCATCATAGTGCTGTGCACTTCAGAAAAGAGTCTGGCTCCGCCTACTCTGTATCCTCAGTAGTAATGGGTTTTTTCCTTTAGTTACAAAAGCTATTTTGTCCATCTGGACAAAAGCAGAATTGGTAGTTAAACCCTGGGCTGTATTTCCTTGAAGACCTTTCTGAAAGTATACATCACAAATTCCCAGCTCGATGTTTTGAAGGTGGGGGTTGGAATGTGGGTGGTTTTCCATTCCAGTTACAGCTGATCTGCTTCTGTCCATAAATATTCAACAATTCCATTCAAGAATATTTTAAAATGCTTTCCACTTAGCAGCATTGTGCATTTTGTGTTCTCAAACTTCTAATTTGGGGAGTCAGATTCAGACACCTACCCAGAATTGTCGGCAAGCCTGCACATTAAATTGAGGTGTAATGACCTGGCAGAAGCTCATGCTGGGGCATCTGCCCAGTGCCAGTTTCATTTGGTAACTAATGGGTTCTCTGTGTTGTTCTGCCCCATGGAGACTGGTATTCTCTGTGTTGTTAAAACTGGAAGGTGAACTGGAGGAAAGTTTCCAAAACTTCACCAAAGATTATGTGCTTTTCAAGAGAATGCTGTTCTTTTAACCAAATGGAGTTCATTTATTGTTTACACCTCAAAGATGGGGTGGAGTTCAGCCCCATGCGCCACCTAACAACACTGGAATGATAAAATTAATCCAAAAAAACTTGGATGGATGCTTCAGTGCCTCTGTGCAAAGGGAGTGTGTGGACTTCTCCATTTAGTGCCGTATTTCTACCACTCTGTATTTTTAAGCTACGCGCAGTACATGTAATTCCATACTTGTGAGATACTGTGTGTGCCTTTGTGGGTCGGTCAGGTTTCTAAAGTCTGAGAATTACATGTGTTCAGGATCTTGCTGGATCAAACTAATTGTATGTATTTATGTAAGTGATTGACAGACTCACTTAGTGCGCTAAAAATAATGAGGCTCCCTCAATTTATTCAGCAGGAAACTTGATACTCCTTTTCAAAAGAAGGGCGATGCTGTTGTTTAAAAAAGAAATGTGGTGGCATGTTATTACTTGTGGATATGTTGTTGTAAGTCTGAGTCGTGAGGCTTGCAACAGCTCTCAGTAGATCACGTACCTTGTCGTGCCTGAATGAAGGATAGATGTGCTGCCTTGGGTTCTGCGCTGGAATTCCCCCAAGTAGATTTCATCTTGTAATTTCAAGCAATTTGTGGTATCTTCTTTGAATATTGTTTTTCATTGTTCATTGTTAAACTGCTCCTGCCTTCAAACCCAGAGCCTGTTTCATCTCAGTGGCAGATTGTCACCTCTGTGTGCCTGGGTCACGCATCATTTGGTGGCCGTGTTCCTGTGGTAAAGGAGATGGTTTCCTTCCCTACCCTCTCTCTTCTTTTGTGGAATATAGTATATTTTGCGTTTCTGAGCAGGTTTTGAAAACAGTTGTTTTTGAGGTGGGGAAGAAGATGATTGATTTTAATGTGTCTTTTTTTTAGCCAGGCACGTGGTTTTTAGTCTTCAAAGATGAGGAACAGGCAGAGTTGAATCTTATACTGAAATAAGGCTTCAGGTCTAATAACTTGGTATCTCCATGGCCCAAAAATGATCACTCAGTGCTGCCAGACCTGTCTTCTTTCATGTGCAAGTTATTTCTTAGCTAAAGTGCAGTAGCATCTAAACTCAGAGGATGGATAATTTAGGTGTTTGCATATGTGTCTAAATGCCTGGATTTGCCCTGGAGTAAATTCTTAGTGTTCGGGTGTGTTAATCGAGGCTCAGTGCCTGGCCTAATTTAACATTTGAAGAAGAGGGGGGGAGTAAAATAAGCTAGAAAAAGATAGCAGGAAGAGAGGAACTAGGTAACCTTGCCTGTGAGGCAGGCTATTCATGTAGAATAATCTGGACTTTTTTTCCCCACCTTTCCCCTATTTCTGTGTAGTAGCCTGATGATAAAGGGCTTTTCCCAGAGTTATTTTCTGTTTGAGTTTAATGTCAGTGTGGAGATTAAAGATGTTTGTTTTCCATTGGCTTAGTAAGTCTAAATCCAGCCTTTGAAGTCAGGTCATTTGAGATTCTTTAGATGAAAAATCAACTCTTTATTTGGTAATCTACCCAACACCCTCAGATTTCAAGCTTAAATAAAATGCTGCCTCTGCTACAAATGATGTCAGTATTGCCTGAGGTTTGTTTAAGCAGAAAGCTGAAGTCAGCTTGAACAAAACTTGGCAAAAGTAGGATGTTTTATTCATGTGGATGATTTGAATAATGTCCCAGAGTTTCCATGGTATAATTTTGTTGCACTTAATGTTTAAAGAGAGCCCCATCCCCTTCATTTAGGGAAAGCCCTTTGGTTGGGATTCATGTTTAGGCTTATGGTGAGTGGTGTATTATTGCTATGTAAATACAGACTTTTTCCATGCGCACAAGCTCTCCTAACGTTTATGGAGCTCTGCTGAGGGCTGCAAGGCAGTACCTGAGAGACGTGGTGCTGCCAGCAGGCAGCCTTGGAAGCTGGGAGGCAAATGAAAAAAACATCCCATGAGTTTCAGGGTTCCCACTTATCCTTTTCCTCCTGCTCCTCCTTTGCGCGATGCCTTCTGAAGCTTCAGAGAAGGAATTTACCTCTTCATTGAACATGTCAAGGAGCTCGTGGGAAGGTTATTCTTGAACTGGGGTGTATCAGAGTAGAAAACTGTTCCTGCTTGTACTCTGTGCTTCTCCCCTCCTAAAATCCCAACAGCAGACAAACCAAAAAACCCACCTCCAGCTCAACTACTGAATGGGCTGGGGACAAGCATCAGATTTGGAAGAGGAGGTGGGATCGTGATGATGCAAGGACTGTGCCCCTTTCTAGCATTAGTGTGTTCAAGCAGGGCTGTTCTCATGGATTTTTGTAGTTTCGAGGTTTTCTTCTCTGAATCTGCTGCTCCATGAATCTATTTGAAGCAGGACGTTTGATTAAGGATGTAGAAGTTGCGGGTCTCTCTGTTAGGGCTGAGTTAATGAATTCCACAAGTTCAAAATAGCAATAGTTAAGATGGAGCACACGTCGGGCAGAGAAAAGCTAATTACTTCCATTGATTGCTTGGAGGCCTGGTGCCATATGTCAGAGTCTTTTTGTATTACAGAGACTTGTCAGCTTCCTGTGGCAGGAGCTGATGTTGTGACCACAGATGGGGATGAAGCCCTGGCTCACTCCTGCAGGGATGCAGCGAGGTGGGGCGGGCATCAGCTTGCAATTCCCCTGCCCTCACCCCTGCCGGAATGGGGGACAGGAGGCTGGTGAGGGTGTGTGAGCATCTCTGTGCCCACCTGAGAGGCAGGTGTGCTCAGGAGAGGCAGAATCTCCCTGTGCATTTCTAGGGAAGGCTCCCACTGCAGGCTGCTGATACTGGATGAAAGCTGCAGTTTGTTGTTAGTTGGTCAAGGGTGTATTTTAGTTTTAACACCCACTGTTAACTTGCAGCCTGTTTGTCACTTGGCAATTGTGATTAGTTGTTTTAGAAACACTCCAAAAGCCATAGCATTAGGAACCAGAGAAGTATCCAAAGGCAGGTTTGTAATATCATCCAGAAGTTTAAGCTACTAAAGATACACTTAAATATGATTCCGCGGTATTTCCGCACCGTTTTCCAGCTTTAGGATATTTTTTTGGATCCCAACCTAACGCTGAGTGGAGGGAGACGGCTTTTTTCTTGTAAAGCCTGTTGAATTGTGAGCGGAGCACAAAGGGGTGTTTGTTGTGGAGCCCGCAGCGGATGGGCTGCGAGAGCCCTGACGAGGGCCCGCAGTGCTCCTCGCGCCGCGTCCCAGGAATGCTGGTGTTTGCCGAGGAGATGGCTGGGCTCACTGTCCAAACAGATCTCTGCTTGCCAACTGGGAACATATTGCAGTCTCTGTGAGGCACTCCATCACGGCTTGAATAGCTCCTCTTGTGCTCAGGCTCTCTGAATGCGAGAGAGAGAGAAATATTCCTTTCAGCCTTCTGCAATGTCAAAAAAAAACCTTTAGTGACCGTATGAGAGCATTGCCTTAATGCAGGGGTTCAGAAAGGGAAGGAAGTTAAGAAGAAGGGATGAGATTTTTACCATTTGTTGCTATATTTTTAGATTTAAACTTCTTTTCACATTAAAATGTTGCTGTATCTGCTATTTCTTGGAAAAAGAAATTGTAAATGCACATTTTTAACATACCACTCTGTTTATTTTAAAAAAATGTTTGCTGTCACTAGCAAGTTCATCCCAGCTCTTTCCTAGGAGACTAATATAGAGCTTGTAAAATAATTCTTTTCATCTTCTAAGCCTTCAGCTGTAGTTTGTAAACACGCTTGTGTTTTGGAAAATTACCATAGTAAGGCCTGATTCCACAGCAGCATGTGTGTTAATTGATCCATTACCTGTGCAAGCTTATCTGGAGTCAAAGGATTTTATACAAGCTTAATTTTGTGCATGTGATATTTGACTGTAGATAACTTGATATGATTTTGGTGAATTGATCTGAAAATTATAACACTCAGTGAGGTAACTCGAGGCTCTTTGCAGCACAAGCAAAATTTCACCCTTGCTCCCTTCCCTCCCCCAAGCAGCATTCTCCCATTCCCGAACTATATTTATATCTAACTTAAATAAACATGGATTATAATTCCTTTAAGTGCAGTGCTTATCTATTTTTGTTTTGAGAATGCTTCACAAGCAATTTTGCAATTCCAGAGTGGGAGAGCTTTTTACATGGAAGGAAAAGCTGTTGTGAAGACTGGAAATAAAAAGTGCATTTGAAAACCAAGTGAAAAATGCTGAGTTTTGCTCAGGACTTGACAGTGTGCACACATTATCTAAGAAATAACAAGAATGTGTTTGTTCCAGGACTTTTCTGTGCAGCAGAAGGAGGAAAGACTTCACTGCTGTGACTGTTTCTATAGTGACAGCTCATTCTCCAGGCAGTATTGACATAAACTATAGTCAGTCATTTATAGCGAGAAAATGTAAAGAAAAAAAAAAATTAACCACCTAGGAGTGTTTATAAGCTCTTCACAGTATATTATAAATTGTATGTGGAAGTTATTCACTCTCTGAGGTTTGTGTAGTTTGCTGTACTATGCGATGCTGATAAACTATCCGGATGTGGTGCACATTTTTATGAAATACCTGTAAATGGCTCTGGCTAATGGATTCAGTATGGTGTATTGCGTTGTAAAATATCTGTGAGTGTGTGATGGTAAGAAATTTATCTTAAAGCAGGGAAAGTTAAATTGCAACAGCAATTTCTACCAGATGTTCCCTTATCTTTTATCATATGTCCTGATAGTCAGAAGCCAAATTCTAACGCAGAGTAACCTTTAAGGAAGTGTTTAGTTATGGCCACATCCTACCAGAACCTCGTTTGGACCTGGCCTTTGTAGGAAGAATGGGCTAAGCTTGAAAGCTGAGCATGCCAGTGTAGGAATTATCCCCAGAGATGTTGTACCAGCAGCAAACACAGGCTCAGACCGGTGGGCTCCAGCCGTGGCTGCTGCCTTGCCTGGCTGTGATACCAGCTCTAAAGACTGTGGTACCAAGGTGTGCCAAGTTGTGAGTTTCTCTGTCTGACACATAAAAGCATAATGTATTTTTACCAGAAGACTTGAACCTGGGGCAGTGCAGCCCACACTAACCCCCAGTTGGCCACAGGTTTGCTGTAGAAGGTGCAGGAAGATCTTGAAAGTGTCTTCAGCTTGTCAGGTCTTTCGAATTCCTGGTGGATAGTGGGAGAGATTCCACAGCAGCTACTGAATGTCACTTGAAAAGCTTTCCCACCTCTCATCAGAGTGGTACTGGAGTTTTCCATGAAATATAGTTTGATTTTGGTAAATTTGCATTTTCTATAGGAAAAGCTTGGTTGGAGAATGATTTCAGCTTGCTTGAAAGTTGCTGCTTACTGATTTGGTGTAGTGATATCCTTGGGTTTTGGATGAATGTTGGAAAAGTGAACATTTTGCTGTGTATCCAGTCACTGTAAACATTTTTCTGAGTGGATCACTGTGGGGCATTTTGCATTCTCCAGGATTTCACTTAGGTGTGGCTAGAGTATATCACATGGGATAGATGAAAATTACCTACGACCACAAATTTATGGGTTAAAATTTCACTGTTCTTAATTTTTTCAGAATTATTACAGGCATGACAGTGTAAATGTTTACTATAATTTTAACTGTAATCTTCAGAATTAGTTCATGTATGACAAGTATGTCTATAACTGTGCACAGACATACAGAAATTAGAGAAAGAAAGGAGGGGAATATCTAAAACAGGTGGTGTGAAACAATATTTATTGCACTGACACAGCAAAGTTTTTAGAAAACATATTTTCCCTAATGCAAGCTATATTGATTTAATGTAACTCAGATGCAGGGCAAAATGTGAAGTGACAAACCACATTTTTCAGAGAATTTTTTGTTTTCTTTCACTGTGGCTCTGGGATGTTATATGACTTATTGAGTCTTCGATATTGAGGGAGAGTGATTTAGTAGTTAGAGAGCTGAGCATCACTACAATTTATTTTCCCAATTCTTTCTCTTGCTGTCTGATAGTTTCTCTTCTTTGCTGTGCTCTCCTATAAAGAGAGTATTAGAGCTTACAAGGTAATGTGTAATGGAGTTTAGAGGTTCTTTAATGCTCTTTTGTGCAAGGGGTAATCTTTGATGCTCAGCTTTGTCTTGGCGAATAAATGAGGAGGTGACTGTGATTTTGTTGTGCTGGGCTGTTCTGCCAGCTCGTGTCTGGGGTTCAGCAGAAGATATTTAATGTCTCGTGTTCAGATTCTCTGGTGGACAGTGTCGTTGCCTACAAACCAAAGGGTCACTTGCCTTCCAAGGCTGGGGCAAGCTGGTCATAAAATGCAGCATCAGGAGTGCGATACAGGGAGTGTGCACAGAAAGGAGCAGAAAGGAAAGGAGATGAGAAGCTCATGGTCAAAACTTGAACTCCTTGCTTTGGAAAAATCACCGTATTAGGTCTTTATGGATGCTGCAAATAAAGACAAGAAGCTTATTGGAGAAATACATGTCTGTGGCATGAAGTAGTTTTTTCTGACTGCATCATCTTTCTTGGCCAGAACCTCATTTCTAGGCCTGAAATAAAAGCACAGCAGACCTAGAAATCAGACAGAAGCTGAGTGAAACTGCTCTGAGTTTAACATAGTGAGATGAACCTGTTAAGCACTCCCAGCAAATAAAGCAGCCAGTGCATGAGGTGTGTTTCTCCAGAATGCTTTTTTCTGAGATTTCCAACTCAGTTGCTGAACATCATTGCAATCTTAACATCAGAAAGGCTTGTGGTAAACAAGGCAGTCTTTAACCAGAAAGGTTAGTGAGTGTTAATTTCTGGACTTTCAAAGAAAATAACAATGATATTGGGTGTTTTATATTTTGCAGTGATACTAATTTCTCTAGATTATTTTCTTCTTAGCCAGACCTTGTGCTGCATACAGATTTCAGTAACTTCTTGATGGGCAACTGCATGAGCAAATACAGGGGAAAACAGTTGAGTCACAAGCCTGAGCCCCATGAGAATAGATCTGAAGCCAGCATGATGCAGTGTTACAGAAACAGGGCTTTCTTCGAGCCGTGGAGACTCTGAGTCACCAGGACAAATTGTATTTGTTATTTTATTTTTTTTAATTGTGTGCTGGGAGGGCTAGTGCACAAGCTCATACAACCCAGTGAGTTGTTTTGCTCCTTGTTAGAACTGTTGGATGTGCAGCAATTCTGACTCCAGGTATTCTTGTCCCTTCATCACCACTGCTGTTGATGGCAGTGCTGCCTGGTCACTGAAATGGTTTAGAAATAAATAAATGCTGTTCACTGCTTGAGTGGAAGTGAGGAGAAAGAAAAGGAAAAACACGCCTGTGGAATCTTCCCCCTTGAGAGTGAAGCACTTTGGTTATGGGTACAATGCTCAAGTTACATAGCTCTATCTGCATGAAGTTTTGGGATCGTAGAAATACCATTCAAACTTGAGAGTTGGAACTTGAACAGGATTTATGGTTTCTACCTACATCAAAGTTCTTTAGGGAAAGAAATGCTAGGAAGAGGGATTTGGTTTCTTTATTTTTTTTTTTTATTGCTCAAAAATACATTAAATGAAACAAGGTGGGTGAGATTTGTGTTTTAATCAGTCAGGTTATCTCAACCCTGGAAGTGTTCAAGGACAGGCTGGATGGGACTTGGAGCAACCTGCTCTAGTGGAAGGTGTTGCTGCCCATGGCAGGGGGTGGAACTGGATGAGCTTTAAAGGTCCCTTCCATCCCAAACCCTTCTGTGATTCTAAGATTAAATTAAGGCTGCTGTGTTCCCCATTTCTGTCAGGGCACACGCAGTCCTTGCACTTGTTTGCACGTGCAAACCACAACAACCAAAGGTATGTTTTACAATTTTCTAAAGGTAAAATTCTAGTTGCTTTTTTTAAGTAACGCACTACCCATGCTTTCCTAGCTGCCTCTTCTCCTCCCTTCCCTTTGGACTCTTCACTTCCTTTTACTGAGATGTTAGATCCCAACAATAGAGCTGAAGTAGAAATTCAAATAATTCAGAAGACAGTTTTTCAACCCAACCTAAGGTTGTTAAGAGGAAATCAAGAGCATTCCTTGAATAGTTGCGAAGTGGCTAAATCCCTTCTCCCCGCGCCCCGCTCCTTTCTGCAAATTCCAGGCCCTGCGGGTGGAGTTGTCATGGCGGGCTCCTCCAGTGTGTGGAAAATCCCTCTGGGAACCTCCTTAGCCTGGGAAGGGCCCCAGAAATGGGATTATTCCGATGCAACTGCACCCATGGAGCCTCCTGAACGGAGGGCAGCCCCCGGCAAGGCGCGGCTTTTCTTCCTCTGCTGGGACAGAGACGCCGAAGAACTGGGAATGCTGAAAGAAAAGCATTTCACTCGCATGTTTGAAAACTTTTTAATAAGCTCTGAAGAGTGATGGCCAGTTGAAATGCTCATTCCCTGGAGGACAGGGGCCTTTTAATCTCTATCAAGCTGCACAGTAAATGTTTTGGGTAGTAAATCAGTTTTGCAGTTGCTGTAGCCAACAAGAAACTCCCTTTAGTGCACCCGAAAATTCAGAGTATTTCAAACGTGCTATGGAGAAACTGTCCTAGAACCTGTCTGGTTAGAAGTGTTATTTGAATAATTAGAATAATTGAGTTAATTACATGATATTTGGTTCTCATCGGCAGTTAATTTATTTAGAAAGGGCAGTGTCTCACTCTCCCTGCTACATCGTGCTGTGTGCTAGAATTTTTTATCTGGGGACATGGGAAAATAAGAATTTATGGCTTATTTTTTGAAGGATGCAACGCTGTCAGTAGCCCAGGAGCATGTTTTAAACACAACTCAACTAACATGCTCCGTGCAATGGCTCAGCTTAGAAATATGAGAGATGAAGTGAAAACGAGGGGACGGTGACGGGGCCTTTCAAGCGTAACCTGGTGACTCACAGCCTTCCTCCTCACCTTGAGTGTTTATAAATGAGAGCAGGATGTGAAGAACTGAGTTAGTGCCTTTCTGGGACAGCCACTGAGGTAGCTGAGGAGGAGTCTGCTGGAGTCAAAGCCTTGAGGAGGAACCAGAGTCTGCATAACCAGCTTCCTCTGCCTCGCTGGGATTCAGGTGGCTCTCAGGTGGGATTTGAGCACCTTCCTTTAGGCCTGGCACGACTGCAAGAGGTTCAGAGACCAGCAGCCAAGAGAGTCGGGGCTCTGTGAACTTGAGCTGTGAGAAAAGCTTGGAAAATGGGTTTTGTTTGGGCTACGGAAGGGCAGTGAGGGATTTCAGGAAAGGTCGTTGGAAGGAAATGACAGAAGGGTCCTCTGAGTGGGGAGTGAAGAAGCAAAAATGTTAAAGAAGTGCAAGTTGGACATGTTTCCAGTGCAAAGGCAGGTAGGCAATGGAAGACACAGGTGGGGATTTCATTGAGCTTCAGTCACTGGAGATGCTGAAGAAGCAGCATCCGTCAGGAGAGGCTCAGGTAGAGCCGGTGCCCTAGCAGCTCCCTGCTTCAGGGAAATACTTGTCTGCTGCCCTCTCTTATCTAGGAGAACAGTGCTCTGGTTGAGACTTCTCCACTTAAGATGCAGCTTTTAATTTTTTAATTCTTAATGGGAATTAAATTGTGAAACCCCTGTGAAGGAAGGAGGAGCTGGCTCTGCCTCTGGTGAGCAAACCTCAGCTGGGAAAGCCCTGGGCTCACCGACAGCATTTCCAAGCCCTGTGCTGAATGTCATACTTTACATTTTAGCTTGCATTTTTTCCACGTTAATTCTAGTGTAAGTGCAGTACTGTAATAAAACTCACAACAGAGGGACAGAGAATATTAGTATATAGCGAAACTTGGTTTTAAAACTTACTGAATATATATGTATGGATGAAAAATATGTATATATTATGTGTATATGAAATGTGCTTTTACTTCAGGGAGATGGCAGTTCACCACAGCCTCACAAAATAGCCCGATGTGTACCTGAGAACCACCAGTGTTGATGATTCTCATTCCCTCCCCACCCTCACACAATAAAGAGTGCTTGTTTGTGACAGGTGGATATTAATTGCAATGTTTTTGATGAGCACATTCAAACAGAGACTTTCAGATGATTCACTGAAGTTCAGGATCCAAACATGTCACAAACAAAACTCGTCAGCCCTGTGATGATGATGGGTGGCACTGTGGCAGTGCTGGGTGGGGAGGGAGGGTTGGAGGTTTGGTTTAGTTCAGTTTTCAGTGGCTGGCTGATATTTCTCCCTGTGGGTGGACAGGTAAAGAATAGCTGTCACCTAATTGCTGCCTTGTTTGGGGCAGGTGGAAGAGAACATTCTGTGTAACTTCATTGTTGGCCAGGTTTGGGTCTGTAGCTGATTGTACAGTCCTTCTGGTGTTGCCATGGGAATGAAATAATTATATTGTGAATAATTGGAGCATTCTCTTCTACTGTTGCAGGAAAGTGGTGTTGTATAATTATTGCTGCCTTTGATGGAGGTTTTGCTCAAAGCTGAGTGTTCAGTATTTGTACAAACCTGTTGCAGAGAGCAAAACTTTCTGCAAGTGAATGCCCTTTTATAAGTGTGGCTGAAAGCTGACATATGCACCCACTCCCCAAAAAGCATTTACATCACTAGAATGTGTTGAAGAGCTGTCTCAAAATTGAAAAGGGAAAAACAACATTTTTAGTGATGTTCTCATGGCTTGTTGTGAGTCTTTCAGGCGAATAGTGTCATACTGTATGCAAATGGTAGTGCTGTTGATAACTGGTGCAGAAGTAAAATAGTTTTTGTTTCAGGACATCTGTTTCCCTTGAAACTGAGTTCTGGTCAAAAGTTAGTGCGCTGGTTATATAGGTCTGGTCGGAAGCTGAGCTGAAGGGTCCTAATCCTCCTTGTGCTGTTCAAAACTTTAGCAGTGTAAAAACTTTATAAACGAGCTTTTTTGATGTTAAAGTGAAGCCTGATGCTGACAGATCTCCCATCATTTGTGTGGGTTGGCATTAGTTACTTCATGGGTTTTCCCCATTTCTGAGTTCAGCTTTGTGGTCTCCTTTTCTCTCTTGCAGCCTCCTGTAAGGGACAGGCTGCAGTTTTCTGTGCAAAGTCTCTTCTCTCTCACATTTCTTGGTAGTGCTGTTCTCTCTGTTCGTCCATGGACATTCTAGCATATTTCTGTCATAAAACAAAGGGTTATGCAAAGGAAAAAGAAGATAGTAGATACGAGGAAGACTAACTTCTTTCCAAAACAGAGTATTTTTTCTGCGATACCCCACAATTTTTTAGCAGTCTGAACTTTTAGTTAGGCTAAAGTATTGCTTTATGACCTAAATCCTATTCTGGGTTTGTGTCCAGTTTGTGTTCCCACAAACTTCCTGTGTGACCCTGCAGCAGGCATTTCATTACTTTGTCCCACAGTTTCACTTGTGAAGCGAGGAGAATAACAACCCTGCTGCAGCCAGATGTTCTGGGGATGGATTCGTGAGTCCTTGTGGGGTAATGTGGTGCTGGGTCACAGAAATGCTTTTGTGCTCCTGCCTCAGATGTCAGGATGTCATCTTGGGCTAATATTCCTCACGAAATGAATGTCTCTCCAGTTTCAGGTTATTGTGTTGTGGCTTGTGTGCTAATGGATTAATTTCAGATGTTTTCAAGTAGTTGGTTGTTCTCTTTGTTTCCAAAGTAGTCCTAATTTATTTAACAGTATTTGCCATGCAAGTCAACTGATTTTAGACAGATGTTTGTCTCTTGTGTTTCAGTCTAGACATTTATGATTTACAATCTGTAGCCCATCTGGTGAATTGCCATGGGAATATGCTTATTTTCAATGCTTGAAGTATTGCAACATACTCTTTGCAAGTGTTTTTGCAGTAGCGACTGGTGAGCCAACCATCAGAAAGGGTTTATTTTAGCAAAGACTCTGACTTGTTTGTTCGGATTAGGACAGGAAAATACTCCATTTCTGTTCAAAACAACAACAACAAAAAATGTTCCACTCCAAAATGTTGCCTGTAAATTGAAACTCTAGAGTGATAGATCTATGAGTCTCGTTTGAAAAAGAAACAAAACCCACCTGGGAATGCTGAAGAAGAGCAAGAGACCTCAAGAATCCACCTTGTCCAGCTCTGTTCTCTGTGGCCGAACAAGTTTACTTGTCTAGCCTTTTTGAAAGACTTTGGTGAGCTTTAGATTGTCCAAGTTTCTCATAATGTGTAAATCTAAATGTCATCACTGCAGAGTGTGGTCACTGGTGCTTTGTCGCTGATGTAGGGTAGCTGTACGCTCTGGGACCGGGTCCTTGTCCCCAGCTGCTTCCTCCTTCCCTTCCAGCCCCACGGCAGGAGGAGAAGCTGTGGGTGCACCAGGGGAAGGTGTGCCAGGCTGCTAAACAGCCTGCTGACCTTGCCTGGACTCTTCTCTGCTTGTTAAATTAGTGAAGTGTGGTGAACCCCAAAACCAAGGTGCAGGATGGCAGGTGAGGAGTGGGACAACTCTTTATGCTCTCAGGAGGAGTATCTCCAAATTCAAACCACTTCATGTTTGAAATTACAGATGTTTGGTGCTTGAAAAGCTATTAATTCATAGTTCTGTGGTGGACAAAAGTGAGCATTTAACCTGACTTCCTCTCAGAATTCAGCTGAAGTAGTGCTGCTGTGTGACTGCTGTAGTACTGTGGTAGCTTTGGACAGGGCATGTTCGGGGCAACGGATAGTTTTTAGTTAATTTCCTGTTTTTACAGGTTACTGCATTATTTCTAGAATATGCCCCAAACCAGAATACAACATCTGGGAGACACACATTGCAAACCAGCGCTCTTCTGGGTAGGAATCTCATGGTTCTGACATGAAAGCGTGGGGTTCTGTTGTTTAACTCCAGGCTGGACGCGCTCGAGCCTCCCGCTGTGCGCAGCAGGTCGAGCAGCAAACACCGGTAACGCACACGGCTTTCAAGAGGCTCCAGTGTAAACAGCAAAGGTGCTGTCGAGTAAATAAGCCAGAAAACACTCCCGGAGCTGTCTGCTGGATGCGTTTGGCACGGATTTCTGAGCAGTTTGATTGGCTGTTTGGTTGAGTGAGTTTGTCTGCACATGTTGAAAGCATCAGTCAAACCCAGACTGGAGCGTGGCCGGTCCTGTCGGGTCTGTGGCTGCACAGTCCGAGGGCTGAACGTGTCATTCGAGCGTTTGGGGTTTGCAGTTTGGTGGCAATAACGATCGTGCACTGAAACTCCGAGACACAAAAGTGTTTTTTATAACTTGCATTGGTTTGGCATCTTATTTTTAATTGTATTTACGGCAAATCGACTTGACAGTCTGTGAGAGTGAGTAAAAGAACTGTTACATTTGTAACCTCTCCTAATCTAGTCCTGGGATTTAGAAAAAACATGAAGTGATCCTAGAAGTCACAAAGGAGTTTAAGAAGTATGTGTTGCCTACATCAAAAATGCTTCAATCTCCTCTGTCAAACCCTGTGTTTGCACGTATGGAGGTGACTGTGCTCAGTGGTTAAGCCATGCACCTGCAGGATTTCTCAGGCTGATATTTTTTTCCTTTTAGATGTTCCATTTGCATTTAAATAGTCATTTGTTGCGGGATCCAAGATAATTTGAAATTCACAGAGCCATTTCTGTTAGACTTGAGGGTTTTGGTAATATTTTTGTACTCTTCAAAGGTGAAGGAATGACTTCATTACTACTAAAATGTGATCTGAATAGAAAATAACCAGTTGAGGTGCCAGAATGTGAATGGATGTGCGGCAAGCATCCTTTTATTCACATCCTGGTGCGTAGATGAGGTCGTCTTAAAAATATTGACAACTCTGTAGGGATAAGCAGGATAAAACTCTGCCTGCTGCCTGTTTCAGGCATGACCTGGTGCTGTGGGGATGGCCAAGTGCTGGACACGTTTCTTAGCATTTATCAAAGCACAGGGTTATTGGTAACATGATTTTAGCACCTTGCAGTACCCTGCCATTGGCAAGGTTGAATGCAGCATGAGTGGGACTTTTTTCTGCCATTTCAGACTTCTCCAAAGGTATTTTTTAAAGCTGTCATCCCTTCAAGCACTTAATATTGTTAAAGCTACTCCTTGCTCTCTAATGTGGAGCTGCTTTAATCTGCAAATTCACACTCATCTAAGGACAAAGTATTTAGATCTTGATCAGCAGCAGGTTTAAGACCCTGTGTCCTGGGAGCTTGAACAGACACCTGGGAGCTGACTCTGCCTTGTACCATATGTGAGCAGAGTTAAATCAGTGGCCGAATTAGCTGTTGTATAGGTGAGAGTGCAGTTCAGAATTGTGGTGATGCTTGTATGTGAAAGCTCTTTACATCCTGTTTTAAAGGTTTTAACAAAATGCTCTGATACTCTCCTGTTTGCTTGTGCTAACAAAGAGTTTTAGGCTGTGGCCAAAAGGCTGGGAAAAATGCTCACCACTGATCTGCTGCAGAGGAAGGAAGATGAATGGAAGGATCCAGGTTTTTGTTTTTTGTTTTTTTTTTTTTTTCCTTGTCATCACCTTGTTTAGTCCGTAAGCTGCTTTGAGAATAACCAAGTGGAGGGAGAAGACACGTGTGCCTGACAGGGAGCCTGTTTGTGCTTGTTTCATTGAGGAAATTGTTCCGGAACAGCTGCTCATCCATGTGAAAATGCAAACCCTTGGGTCCCAGCCAAGGTCAGCAAGCCCTGGGTCATTTGTTTTAGCAAAGCAGACCAATTTGCCCTTTAATTATCTCTCCTTTTCATTCTGTCACACCTCTTGCTCCACAGATTTACTTCCTGAGAAGCGCCACATGTGAAAGATGTGATACCAGTTTTGTTGTAGGTGAGGGAGAGGCAGAATAATTTTTCCTGGGCTAATTTTAACTGTTAAGCTTTATAAAATTTAATGCATTTACCTCCCTGGATTTTATTTTTCACTTAGCTAGTTCAGTAGGTTCTTGTTATTAAAATGTAAAGGATTCTTAACTTTCAAACTCAAATGGCAAAGTCACTAAATTTCATATTGTCTCCGCTAGTGTAGGTATTGTGGTGTGAAATGGTAAATTGGTATGTGTTTGCTGGAAACAGGACTGAGAAATTCCTGAATTTCAGGAAATTTCCAGTAACTGCTCTCAGAATGGAAACTTAATAACGAAGCCTGGTAGAGTTTGGTACTTGCAAAACAGTCACTAAAAATGGTGTGTAAAACATATGCCCGCGTGCTAGAGCTAGATGTGAAAAATATTGACATAATAAAGAGAGAAAAGCAATGCTCTCTAAGCACTCATGAAAATGGTGTGGTAAAATGATTTCTTTGCCCTGTAATGTTATGTGGAAAGAGAGAAATAGGAAAGAAGTGTTGCTGTGGCTGGAGGAACTGAAATGCCAGATTCTGGCTTCTATAATTTAAGGAAAGAAAACTGATTAAAGTGATCTTTAATGCATGCATTAAAGGTCACTAGGGAACAAGGAAAAAAGCATACTTATTCCAAAACTGGTTTTGTACTAGAATTTTGAAAGTGTCACGGGTTGCAACCCAGGCTATAATTAGCCTTGAAAAATCTTGGGACAGAAGTTTGTCAAGTACATTGTGACATTATTCCAGAAGGAATAAAAATGACCAGAAGAACTGTCAATCTTTGTTTGACAGGAACATCCTCTTGGCAGGGCAAGTGGGAGACAGAGGTGGAAGGGAGCCTTGTTTTGATGTGCAATAAAATCACCCAATAAAACATGGCACAAGAAGGAAGAGAATGATTGTTGTAATTTTTGTTAGACTGAGCATGCAGGTGTTTTTTAAAAAGGCAATAGATTTGCAAAACCTTGTTGGTTATCTGAAATGGTTAAAATAATCAGCTTTAATGCCATCAGAGGGGTGACAGAGCAGCACAAGGGGAGATAGGTGTCTGGGAAGAGGAGGAAAGGCTCAAACTGGGGTGTCAAGCCATTAATTAGTTCTGCCACAATATGAGACTGAGTTGCTTCTTTTACTTATTCAAAGTTTTATTCTGTTAAATATTAACATGTTAGAAACAGGAAAACTGCTCTGCCAGCTGGAGACAAGTGGGGTCTGTCACCTGCCTGGCGAGGTGGATATTGGTGTCTCCAGCCTGGTGGCTCCTGCTTTTCCTCTTCTTTCAGAGGAGGGGGAATAATTTCCTTGCACCTGCATTTTGGACAGGGCAGCCCTCCAGGAGCCAGAGGAGATGTGCTGTATTCCCGGGAAAGCAGCTCGGGGTGGAATTTGGCCACTGGCTTGGGCAGCAGAGGTGGCCGAGTGCTGCTGGCTCAGTTTCATTAGGAGCTCAGGAGACAATGTGCATTTGTTAACAGGTTTGAAAAGTACTCCGACGAGCTCACTTCAGCATCAGCATCTCTGATAGAAGGGATGGACGTTTTCTCATTTCAAGTAAACTTTGTATTGAACCATGAGCTTCAATTAAAACTTGCAGAGTTGTCATTCCCGAGAGTACACATTATTTACATCCATCCTGTGTGTATAAGCAGCTGGGGAACATCCTCCTCTAAAGTTCTGCTTTTTAACAGGTTAAAACCATTTGAAGTAATGAAAAATACTTAAAAAAAACCCACCCAAGCCCAAAACCAAACAAACAAAACTCAAGCCAAACAAAAGGTATGGTTTTGTTTTAGTGTTAATTAGGGAATGGTTTGACAGGAAGAAGAATCTTTAATAATTGCTGGGACTCATTGAGCTGTGGAGGTGGGGGTCTTTATTTAACTACCACTTGAAGTTGTTTTGATACCGTTGATGAGAGGAATGCAATAATGTGTGCTAAAGTCATTTGGCTAACCCTGAAATCAAAGCACTGGAAACAAAATCTAGCTGCAAATCACGAGGCTGTCAGTCTTTTAAAACCTGTTATCCAAATGACTTTAACAGTTTGTGGGTCATATGCAAGGTTAAGACTCATCTTGCATGGTGCACGTTTTGATGATAAAACACAATATTACTTTTTTTTTATTGGAGTGGAAGTGTTACAGTCAACAGTATCAGTGTGGGAGTTTGATTTCTTCCTGCAAGTAGATCACTACTCCATCTGAGCATTTGGCACAAGGTTTGGAAGGACAGATATGAGGCGTGACGAACAGAGTGCTGCTTATTTGTTGTATAGATCTGCTCTCTGTGTAGAAACTCCAAAACTGTTCCATTTTAAAGTTTATTTCCAAGTCAGAGTAGCTATTTTTGAGAACGACTGGGCAATACCTCTATAAGAAGTTTTGGTGAGGGGCTGAAACAAGTTATGCATAAAGCTTCTTTCTATTGAGCAACATCTACGTGCAATATTTAAATTACTGCCTGTTTAAATGTTGAACTCAGGATTTTTAAATTTATACCAACAGTTTTTCTTGCAGTTTTTTGAGTTTGAGAAATCACTGACAAGGAATGTGTCGCATAACTGTTAACTATTCATTTTGCCTATTCTCAAGCATGTTCTGTCCTGAAGAACTGAACGGCTCTCGATGATCCAGTGTGGATTAAATCCCGAAAAAAGCATCATTGCATGTTCACAATATTGGCCTTTACCTTTTATGTACTGTCCAGCTTACTGTGGAGCAAAACTTGGCAGTGTGTACAGACCAGGGTGGATTCAGAGAGAAATAAAAAGCTATATTCCTCAAAAGAAGTTTGCAGAGATTTTTTTTTTTTGATAGGGAAAACACATTTATTCAAACAATATTTCTGTGAAATTCTTTCTGAACCAATTGTCACTTCATATTTTTGATGGATTTAAATAAAGCCACTTAGATGGCAGCTCCTTCCCAATAATCACTTACTGCTCGGGCTGAATTTTTTCCATTGACACTAAAATTGTTGGCTGTCTGGGGAGACAGATACTGTTGTGAGAGCCATAGGGTAAGAGAGAAATCCATATGAGCTGAATAATAAGTAGTAATAACTTTTTTTCCCCTTACTGGGCCTGTAGTGTAGGTAAAGTTCCCCACATAGTTAAGTGTAGGAAAATATGAAGTCCAGCAAAACCAGATCCAGAATATTTAAATTTAAGCTTCAGAGTTCCCATTTGCCATATACACTTGATGATGGTTTACTATATTTGAAATCTAGATGTGCGTGGTAAAATCTGTAGATGCTGGTTAGACTGTAAATAACTGGATAGAGAAAACAAACCAAGATAAGAGAAGATAAAAATAACTCAGATGGATTCCTGTGTGTAACTTGAATTTTGGGAGGTGGGAAGTTCTGCTGATTGTACCAGAAGCAGCCTGAGGAGTAGAAAAATGCAGATGGATAAGGAATGACTGCTAATTTAGTGTGAACTGGTTTTGCTGATATCAGACAACAGGCTGTGACTCAGTTTGTTGTTGGAGATTTCATTAGATTAGTCTAAATTTTAGGAGCAGTCACTCCTACAGGCCATTGCATCCCATCTGTGCCTGAAGTGCTTCATATGTTTTAGTGTTCAGCTTCCTTCCCTAGAACGTGATATGGTTTGGAGATGTTGGATGGCTTCTCCATCAGAGAAGGTGATGGAGTTACCTTTTGTGTTGTCAGTCAAAGCTGAAATTCAGTTTGCAGTGACAAGGAGCAGAGTCTTGCTGAGCTCCTCTCCAGGAGTTTGACCAGTGGGGGCAAATGGGCTAATTAACAGTTCAGTGTCAGATTCTAATATGTAATAAGGAAGGAATGAAATTAATTTTTCTTTTCCAAGCAGTAAACTCTAATTACAAACATCTGTCTGATGTTTAAGGGGTTTGCTTTACTGACTGCTCCGTGTGATGTTCCCGAAGTTAATGGGTGAATCAATGAGCAGTTGAGAGAACTATTTCCATTTTATCTAGACACTTTCTTTTAGCTGTGAGGCTCCATTTCCAGAAGCACAGTGGTTATGGCACTTGCTTTGTTGTACTTGTACTCAGTGCCTCAAAATGGAACTTGCATGTTCAGGGCTGGATTTCAGAGTGGAAACCATAAGCTTCTTGCTTGTATAACCACATTCCAAGGTTAGTCTGAATAGCTGAGATAATGAATTTGGTCTTTGTGCATTCTTAAATAGATAGTTTTTCACATATGTGACCTTTTTTTTTTTTTTCCTGCTACAATTGGACGCTTTCCTTGGGAGCTGCCTAATTCCAGGCTGCACAGTTTCTGCTTTGTTCCCTGCTCCTATGCCTTCGACAAGAATAACTTAACCAGAGTTCAGTATAGGAATTGTGGGCTGCTAAAGGACATATTGTGTTACTGCTTAATGCTGTATAAGTTGATCAGTGGGTAATATAAAGTCTATGTTCTAGCTGTTTTATGATGAAAATATTATTTCAGCAGAATATATGGTAAAGTCATTGAACAATGATCTTATTCTCAGAATGATGGCACAAGGCATTTTCCATATACCAGAAATTAGTGGAGCCACTCATTTTGTTATTGCAGGCTTCAAAAATAAAGCTATTTTTAACCTTTTCTAAGCAATTACGCTATTTTTTTAACCGATATCTTATTACTCTCTTTCTATTAGGACCAGCAGAGGTTCCCATGATGTCACCCAATGGATCCATTCCCCCTATTCATGTGCCTCCTGGTTATATCTCACAGGTATGCTTCTTGAAGGATTAAAATGGATGTAAAAGCAAAAGCATTGATCCACATCGAGAAGTCTTCTTGGTTGAAGTTTAATTTAGAAGCTTTAATGAAAATGGTGATACACATTTTCATGCCTCGTGCTCTTTACTGATAGTACACACACATTTGCACAAGTGACCAGAGGTGGGCACCTTCACACTCTGGTATGTGTAACAGATTTGGGGTTTGAGCACCAGCTTCTGCACACAGACTGAGCCTATATGTGCAACTTGTATTGTTTGTAGGAGGGAGAAAAGTCCTTGGTGTTGGTAATGCCTCAAGTTCTTGTGTGGCAGTCAGAAGGGGTAGGAGGCTGTGGAAGTGAGACAAGGAGCCACTGTAGCTATAAAATATGCTGTTCATCCTCAGTATCTTCCCAGCAGAAATCCTGCAGCATACCAAGAGCCAAATAGAAATTTTCAAGAATAAATGTGATTTAACTATCTATGTATGGAAAAAATGGAAAAGCTTTTGTAAAGCTATTAGGTTTTGGAACTCTTGAACAGCTACTGCTCTTCTGTGTAAATCACCCCAGATTACCAGATTGTTCCTTCCATCTTCTGCAAAGCTTAGACTTTTCCTGAGGTAAGAGAATAAAAAAAAACCAAACCAAACCAAGATTGATGTAAGGCATAACAGCTGTGAACAATACAATAAATCCAATATTTTCACTGTTTTTGTTGAGACCTGGACCAAAAGCTTCCTTAAAAGTACACAAAGTATTTCAGATATCCTTGATGAGTAGCATAAGACCTTTTGATAGATATAGTTTGGCATCTTGTTAAGCAGAAAATAGATGATGTCCTGGAGTCCTTTCCCAGGAAACATGTGAGCTTGTGTAATTCTGAAAAATTGTGGATGGCGTCATACTTAAATCCCACAAAATACTGCAATCACTCTGTGGTATTTTGACTTCTGAACAGAGTGAAAACACACTTCAAGTATGGGGGAATTTGTTAGCCAGCCTAGGAGAGAGGGCAGGATGTCAGGGTGGTCCTCCCGCTCCTCAGTCCTCCTAGGGGCAGTGGCTGAAGTTTTGAGACAGCATTTGCTGCTTAATGCTCCTCATGGGCTCACCTAATGTAATAAACTGGCCCATATCATGCAAAGGTTTTTCTAAAGATTTATTCTTCCTTTGAAATAACTTTAACACCTTTTTGATGTTAAAATGTTTATACCTCTCCACCTCTGTGCTGAGATAAATGGTTGGATATAATCGGAATGCTTTCCAAACCAGAGGGATGAAAGTCTTCCAGCTGTATCTCTGTCTGAGCTCAGTTCTTCTGTAAAGCTTTTTGTGGGGCACCATAATAATTCCACTAAAAAAGCGTTTAAGTAGTTTCTTAACCAGAAAAAATCCAACCAAAAACCCTCTGCTGAAGCAGTTTTTCCAGGGAGCTGGAAATATCTTGTAAAGTTTTAGGGGGAAACTCTGTATTCGGTGCTTTTCTGCAGTGGAATGTGTGTTCTGCCCTGTGGTGAATGAGCCTCTTGCCTTTCAGACTGCTTCATATTAAATAGTAGTTGAAAGTCTGTAGTAATGAAATTAGCTCTTTATTGTAATAAATGTGTCTGCCTTATTTGCTCTTGCTTTTGTCTGTTGCTTTGTAGTTAAACCTAGTCTTTTATGATAAACAATTAGAACACAACTTAAATTTAACATGTCAAGGGAAAGGCCATAAAGCAAATTAATGCACTCTGGGATAGGAATCAAAATATATTTGATTTTTGGTTTGATTTGTCCCCAAAGTGTACATCTAAGAGTCAGGCAGAAAGCAATACCCCTGCGGAGAACCAACAGTGCCTATTAAAAAAAGGCATGAAATCTTATTTCTGTTTTGTTATGCCAAGCCTGTGTGAGCTGAGTGTTAGCCCTGAATATTACATGAGTTATCGAATGATTGCAACGCTGGATTAACGTGGTGCTTCATTACCCCTTCGGAAAAATTGGCAGGAGGATGAGCCCTGCAAGGTCAGCCCCACTGGAAGCAGCACAAACACAGACTCGGTTTCTAGACTTCAAGGACCATGTTAATAATTGTGACTAGAAGCTGGGTTTGTTGATGTTAAGGAGATGTTCCCAATGATGAGGCTTAGCCAGGGCAGGAAATGATCCAGGAAAATAATAGAAAACAAATACATACCACCAGTTCAAATCTTTCATGCTATGGTTTTGCTCTCAAAAGAGCAGCTCTTCAAAGAGCCAGTATTTTGCATTATCTTCTCAGCAGACAAACCTCTGTGCACCTCTGGCAGATATGAGCGATCAGGTTGGAGTTCATGTCCCTGCAATTCTTTGTGGGCTAAGGGTTAGTTAAATATAGACGAGAGGAGAAGTCCTTTGCTGTGCTCTTGGTGGACAATATCTCTGCATTAAAAGTTGGTTGTGGAAGGTGACATGGCAGAGAAATCTGCATTAAATGTGTGTGATGCCAACAATTTTGGCTTCAACTGTTAAGTGAGATTAAGGATTTGGGAGCTAAGGTGTTAAATTTGGGGACATCCTCATGGGTTGTTGTTCCTGCTTTTCAGTGTATGTCTGAGAGGAGAGAAGGATTTGAAGTGTTCTAATAAGGAGAACTAGAAAAATGAAAATATCAAAAAGCAGGATCATTGACTTGTTTGCTTAGTGCTACTGGCTGAGGACTGGTTTCTCTGAAATAAATCTGGAGCAATTCCACTTGAATTTGAGAAGTTACTTATCTGTAGTTGGACATAAAAATTTGGCATGAAACTCCACTTTTGATTTTATTTACAGGTTTGTTAATATGAGATCTGTGCCACAGATATTATAAAACTAAAGGGCAGATTTAGTGGTTGCACCACGAGGTGCATGTGTTGAAAAGCCTCCTTTGGCCATGGGGTTTCTCTGATCTGAACTGTTCAGTTTGAGCCATGGTCCTGCAGTTCAGTATCCCTGTATCAAGCACATGGCATTTGAGAGAACTAAAGCATAACTTCTATAAAGAGGAATGTCTTTAAATGACATTTAAAATGGTAGAAAATTTATCCCATCCTTGAAAATCAGGATTTTGGTTTTGAGCACATCATGTCCCCTCAGAGAGGTGTTCTCCAAAAGCATGTTTGGCTAGCATCAGGTTTTAGAAACAAACTCCTTGTTTTTGTGTGGCTTACTGCTCGCAGAGCTGCTCTGGGTGTTTTGTAGACTGCAGTCAATCAAGTCATCCTTTAACGGGATGATCCTCAAGCCACGAAGTGATTATTCTTTTGAGTTCCTGGGCACTGGTCCTGAAGAACTGTATCATTCTAGATTTAAAGTACCCCAACATGCTTGCCAGCATTCTAGATATTTATCTGTCTATTTTCCACCTTGAAGGTATAGATTTAATTTGGTGTTTGATTTATTACTGATGGATTCTAAAGATAGTGATGCAAACTTGCCACGACTGGCGTGAACTCGGATTGGCATCTTTAAGAAATTAAATGAATAAATAAAATGTTGATATCCAAGTGTCTCGTGGATGAGCTCATCCTGTACTGGTTTTGGGTACAGATTGATTTATGAATGAAGTTTAAAATTAGTTTATGAAATTCATGAAGTATTAGTTGTGGTCCACCCAGTGGCCATGCTCCAGATACCCTTGCTGAATCTAGCACATTAAATTTAAGTGCAATAAGGGTTGTTTGGAGGTTTTTTTTGAAAGCAAGTGGAAATTACTTGCATATTACCATATTAAACTCATACAGTAAATGTGTATTACAGAATGAGGGTGGTTGTGTTTCTTTGACTGGATCTCACAAAATACAGATACAGTTTACCTGTGCACAATTAACATGCCTTTTTCCTTAGGGTGTAATATTAATTTTCAGTGGAGAAAAATGAAACAACATGGAGCAGTGTGATGTACTTTGAACACGTGAGTTATCTCTAGTTACTACAGTGATATCTGCACTGGAAAACAAATAACATTTAAAATGGCATTCCCAAAATGCAGCAACCAATGGGGGAGGCAGTTTTATTGTGTATGAGTAATGTTAACCTAGACTGCCCTGAAAGATCATAACCTACCTCACGTAGCAATTAAGCTCCCTAAAATATGGGAAAAAACCCACACAGAACTATGCTATAATAGTATTGTTATTGAGGTGGCATGCCACTTACACCAGCAAGCACAAAAAATACCAGCAAAAGACAATTTACCTACTCACTGTTTGAAAAAAACCACAAAATAATGAAAGTTTATCTCTAGGTGCCAAATGACCAGAGATATTTGTTTTCTCTAAATATAAAGTGCTAAAATTAGTAATAGCAATTACTTTTAATATTCCAGTTGCATCTAGAGACCTCAACAGGGATTAGGATTTTGTTGCTTCTTGGCACTGAAGTAGAGACAGTTTAGCAGTGTGTTTCCAGATGAATTTATGATCTTTGTGACAAATGGTTTTAAGCAGATACAAAGAATTGCAGATTTCTTCTTAAAATAGCAAAGTTGAACCTTTCTGCTAAGTTATGTTTTTTTCATTAATGGATCAAAACTGATTTTCTCTATCTTTGAACTGAGTGTTGCCTCCCAGAATGGCACTACTACAATCTACTCACTGCAGGTTTTACAGGTCAAGGGCTATCTCCAGTCTTTATAGCTACCTAATAGATATAATACATAATAAATCAGATTACCAACTTTGATAAGGACAGAATAGTGTATTTAAAGATTGTGTGTACAGCTTCAGAAATGTACATATCAATAATTCCTAGTCTAGAGAGAAAATGCCCTGTAGGATTGGGAAATAAAGTGGGTTTTGTGAGGTCCCCTGTGTTTTTGTGTTCATTGGTAATGCATGCACACGGAATAACAAGAATGCTGTCAGCGTTCATGGCCTGGGAGGAAACAAATAAAAGATATTAGTGTCTTGGCTTTTCGACTGAAGTAATTTGGAAGGCTGGCTCATCCTTTGAGTTGGACTAGTTGGTGGTTGTTGGTTCCTCCCAACTGAAATTTTCTATTCTATCCCCTCATCTCTGGCTTCTCTCAGTCCTGTTGATATTTTATAGCTACATCTAGCAGGATAATTTCATCAGAAAGGTCTTTGACAGGACTCTGAGCTTTCCTCCCTGCTTTATAGATGATAGTTCAGGAAGCTGAATCCTAATAATTTTAAAGATGGTTTACATTATGTGCTGCTCAGCGTACAAGCTTTCTGTCTAGATCTGTTCCTTAATATATTCATCTTTCACCAGAGCACAAAAGGCACATGTAGCTGGTCTAGATGCAGAGATATAAGAGCTTGTACCCGCCTGGAGGGCTGGAGTTGGCTTTGAGGCTTGCATTAGTTAAAGCCACCATGAAAACCTTTCACATCAGGATGTAGGAACTTGCTCTCTCAATTAAGTTAGAGCATAATTCAAGTCTGAGAGTTAAATCCAGCATTTCTGTGCACAGTCCTAGATAAGTAGTTCTGTTTTTCAAATACGTACTAAACAGAAAAGGATCTCCCTCTTTTCCAGGTTTCAGAGTGCAGGTTTGAGATCTGGCAGCAGGGTAAGAGATGCTGTGGAGTAGAACCAGTAGCAGAGATGGAAAGCCTGAAAATGGAGCAGTTGAAAGGATGTGATAGTCTAAATCTCTGAGGTTCAGCTGTCTTTTGAGGACTCTGTAAAGTCTTTGAAATTTAAAGCTGGCAGCTGACAAGTGCTAGTGGAAGTCGTAAATTTTGAGGTTAGAATCAAGTATGTTAAGCCAAACAATTACTGTTTTGGTTACTCAGCAAGCAACGCATTTTTAATGTGAAATGGTACACGTGAATGAATTAACTTTCTATAGAAAATTGTCTTCTGTACAGGCCAGCCAAGCCACAGAAATTGTGTGTCCCTGGTCGCATCCCATAGCTAACAGGCATAAATGCACATAACCTGAGGGCACACATGGCCTGGGGGAGGAATTGGGTCAGCTAATCCCAGGTGAATTTTCCCCTGTGATACGTTGCTCAGCTGATGCCTGAGGCAGGAGCTGGTGTTTGCTGGAGCAGTTCTGCTCAGGGCTGTGGACATTGCCCCTGGACAGGGCAACAGCCACGTGCCTGTGCCATTCCTCTGCTCCAGGGTACAGGTTTTTCTTTGTGGTTTAGAGTAAAGACACTGGGATGTGATGAGAGCCACTGGAGTGTGGGCATCCACAGCAGAGTCTCTTCTGCTGGTGCTGCTGGGGCGATGGATGACTCCAGCTGATGGTGTGGTAATCAGCTGAGAGTGGCAGCGTCTTGCAGCCTTTGGTGCAAGTTCACTTATCTCGTACAACATACTCATCACAGATATTGCTCCATCTGTGTGCCATCAGTCAGTTTAGAGAAAATGAGGTTTTTAACAACTTGTTTGTTGCATGAAATTAAATTATGCTTCCTTCATGCTTTTCTATCTCATGCATGCCAGCATAGAGAGTCAAAAGGATAGTAATTGTTCTTACGTGGTTGTTTTTTTTTAATTTAAGAAATGGCAGAAGTTTTTTGAATGAGCTTCAAGAAAAGCTTGGCTCCTAAGTTTGGACTGAAATTTGGCTGGTTGACTGTTCTTCAGAAATACAACTCTGGAAAAATTATAACCTGAAAAACATTTTTCAGCTTAAGCACATTTCCACCTTCCTACATCTGTTTTTACATGCTTTGACTATGGCATTAGGGGCCAAGTTATGCATATCCCAGAGCTGATTTGTGTGGATGTATAGACCAGCTCTGTAACAGAAACAAACCCTCTGCCCTGTGATTTGTCCTGAGCAGATACCTGTTATGAACAGAGCAGCTCCTTTGCAAAGGTGGGCCAGCACAGCAGGTTCCTGCAGAGTACCTGTCTCTGTGCACACACACAGCCTCCCTGCAATAGCAGTGCCCGCTGCTTTCCAAAGTGTTACTAACTCCATACTCAGGGTGCTGTCAAAATCCGTGGTAGAAATTTTATGGGCAGAATGTAAGGTCAGTCCTAATGAGTACACTTATTTTGGTGCTTTGTGTTCCTTTTTCAATTGTTTTCCTTCCTAAATGCAGGTTATTTATTCTGTCCCTTACCCATAGTTATCACTAGCAGCAGCACAGCTCCTAGTGATTAGTGTGGATATCTGAGTCTCCAGGAAAAGCCACATCACCACCGCGGTTATTTCTGCTGATATTAATTTTAGAATTGTGTTTATTCACGAAGCTAAACCCAAGGACCAACTGTTTCCCAGCGGGAGGAGAAGCTGTAAACAGTGCTGTTTTAAAGGTGTGCCTGGTTCAGATGCTGCCTAACGTGCTCCTTTCTCTGCAGGTGATAGAAGACAACACGGGCGTTCGGAGGGTGGTGGTGACGCCGCAATCTCCGGAGTGTTTCCCTCCCAGCTACCCCTCGGCCATCTCGCCAACTCATCACTTACCCCCCTACCTGACACACCACCCCCATTTCATTCACAACTCCCACACAGCGTTTTACCCTCCTGTCACTGGACCTGGGGACATGCCACCACAGTTTTTCCCACAGCATCATCTTCCTCCAACAATATACGGAGAACAAGGTGAGCTGGGAGGGAGGGACTGGCCTTTCACACCCATGTTCAGCAAGGTTTAAGGGCTGGGGGAACCAAGAGTAGGAATGAAGTGGAGAACTTACAGAGTGGCTTTGTTACATTGATGGAGCCTCCTTTAATATCCTGAGTGGGGGGCTGTAGCTATCCAGAGTATCCATTTTTATTTTGCCAACAATAACAAAACTGTTTTGGGCATGATATTTTCAAGGTTCACACTCAAAGTGAAGCACAAAAAGGAGGATTGAGCTATAGAAAAAATCAGGAAATACTGATTCCTGCAAGCTGACCTGCCTTAGGTTAAGAAAGAGTCATCTTTGGAGGGGGAAGTGGGGATCGTATTTAATGAAGTGTATCTGAAGAGTGCACATGATATTTATGATAATTCTCAACCTGTTTTAGATAGTTTTAATTCCCAAAGCTTCTGCTTCATGTTGCAGTTCTCTCCTTAGGCAGCACAACTGACATGATTGTAAAGTCGATTTATACTGGGAAATTAAATTGCATGTAATCAGGGTTGGCAGCTTGAAACCAGCACATCTCAGCTTGTTCTGTCCAGTCAGGCCCCAAGGAAGAAAGTGCTAAATTGCTCTGAACTTATGAAGGCTTTTTCCAAAAGATCAGTTCTGTCTGGATTTTTGCTTGAAATATGTGTCCCTGAAACACAAAGACTGAAAAGGAGGGGAAAAACTATCACGCTAATTGCTGTATTTTACACACTCATCAAAAGTAAAATTCTATCATCAAAGGAACACAGTTAATACAAAAAAAAAATTGCGAAAAAGGGATTTCTTTAAAAAATCCCCATAAACACCTGGAGTCATTTCATTTGGAGATGCCCAGGAATTCGGTTTTCTGGAAAAAAAAAAAAACCTTCAGTGATGTTTTTTGCTCTGAGCTAACGCAGGTGAACCGTTCCGTTTCAGAAATCCTACCACTATATGGGATGTCCAACTACATCACCAGGGAAGATCAGTACAGCAAACCACAGCACAAAAAACTCAAAGACAGGCAGATTGACCGCCAGAACCGCCTGAACAGCCCTCCCTCCTCCATCTACAAGAGCCATATAGGCAGCTGCACGACGGTGTACAATGGTTATGCCAAGAGCCACAACGGGGCGAGCAGCGGCGGAGCCCCGGCCCTCAAGAAACCGGAGCGCAGAGCAAGGAGCAGCCCAAAGTCAAGTGAACAAGACCCACATGGTAAAAAAGAGGGTTTTATTTATTTTTAATTCCTTTTTTATTGCGCCTTTCCGGCTTGTGACCTCCTCTGTATGGATCCAGCGGCCGTGCCAAGAAACACTCCCACCCACGCGTAAAGGCGGCGTTAATACAGTGTGAACTTCAGTACGAGCGCTGGGCTTGCTGGGCTGTATTTGTTTTGTAAGGTGAACCCAGCGCCTCCCCATCTTTCGTGACTACTCCCTTGGTAGATGCAGCATCATTCTCTTTTTATCTGTTGGAAGCAGAAATGCTTTTTATGGGCAAGGTCTTGGTTTTGTTTTGCTTTTCGGAGAGACATCTTGGCCCTTCGCAAAAATCTTCACGGACAATTGAGCTATAACCAAAGTCTGACTTCAAGGAACCACTATTTTGCATGTCCTAGGTCGACCTGGTAAAGTTATTAGAAAGTTTAGAGGTGATGGCTGAAAAATCAAGGGTTTTTTTTCTGTGAAAGTTCACTGAAAGTAAGATTAGTTGAAAACAAAGAAAACAGAGAAGAAATTTCTTAATGTTAGCTATTGGAAATAGTGGTCAAATAAGTCTGGCTACTTTTGAAATAAATTTCTTCAGAATTTTCAGAGACTTGCTGTTTAAAAATTTAAAACTTTAGAGGAACACAATGTTTTACAGTAATCAAATCTCAAGCATCACAAGCCATTCTGCACACAGCCAGTTCTACTTAAATTTAGTTTAGTAACTTGTTTTAATCCCTTGCACCTACCTGCCTTTCTCTTCTCTGCCTGTCTCTTTGCTGACTGCTACAGCAGCAGCTGCCTGAGCAAACTTTGATGTAGTAACCAAAGCAGCATGTCCAGGATATTCATAATGTAGCACACTCTGAAATCTCTTGAGTTAATTTATGCATATAACATAGGTTTTCCATTATCTATCTGTAGTGTATATTTATATGGCTCTATACTTCTACATGTGAGACATAACTGAAAGAAATAGTCATGAAAATTAACTATATCAATAGCCAAAGAGGGGAGGAAAAATGCTGCTGGCATGGTAAGGAATGAGGATTTGCAGAGGTGCTTCAGCGACTTTAGAATTAGCAAGGAGCTGTATTTGGGAATGCTGTAATCCAAGAAAATGAATCATTGCATTAGACTTTCTAGTTATTTCTTGCCAATCAGCTTATGTGAACTTTAGTATTCTTATTTATGTTTCGGTGTTCATCTGAGGTGGAATACATGAGGTGTTTGAAGCACGTCTGTGGAAGACCTGGGATAAAGTATAGTCTTACACTATAGGTTCAGTGGGTACTGAGTCAGCCTGGCTGATCACTTCTGAAATAATCTAGAAATAATTTAAAAGCATCTTGTCTAAGGGTTTCCTGCAGCCCTTGTGTTTGTCTAATTTGTTGCCTTGGACTAGTCTGCTGTGCTGCAGCTGAAGAGCATGAGCGCTTTTAAAATGCCAAGAAAATCAGTGAAGTCAAGGCTACAGCATGTCCTGTCTTGTCAGCCAGAGAGCACCTTCAAACTGGGAACAGCAAGGGATGGAGTCCTTCCCTAGCTGTGGAAAAGTCCCTAACAGGAGGCTGTGCAAATAAGCATCCCTTGTCCCACCCTCCTGCCTTTTAAAATTAGGTTCAGCATCTGCACCCAGAGGTGGCAGCCCTGGAGTCGCATCAACTGCTCTGCAGTAAATCCATGGGCAAAGCAGGAAGAGAGGATTTCTTTCATATTAAAAGAACTAAAAAAAAAGATACTGTGGGCTCCAATGTGATGTTTTTGACATCAGTGTATTATCATAGTCATACATGTAAACTTATATGGAAATTTCTGCAGAAACGTCACAGAGGTTTCTTAAAGGCTCACACCAAGCAACTACCTGAAATAAGTTCCCAGTTGATACTTACAAGCTTCTAGTCGTATCTGCTGCTTTATATTTACCTTCTCTGTTTCTTCTTTAGTTATTTGGGGATTTATTGATGAATACCTGACTCACATGGCCGTACAGGTAATTGGGGTGGGAGTTGCTAATTTGCTTTATGCTGCTGAGATGACAGTGTGTTTAGGATAGCCAGGAAAATGAATGTATCAGAAGCAACCAGTTGCAAAGGGATTTAAACTTGCAGGTTTTGTGGATGTGTATCTGGTCAAGCCTGCTAATAGTTAAAAACTCAATAGTGCTGTGTGACTGCTTCCAAAATTGCAGAATAGCCTGGAAAACCTATTTTTAGACACATAAATATACAAAAATGTGTATATATATGTATAAAACGTGTGGAGAAGTCTTTATTTAGAAAACCACTTAACCAGAAAACTCTTTAAGAGGCAAGTAGGAATGTATGAATTTGCAGGAAAGCTTGGCGTAAGGTGAAGGGAGAGCTGGAGCTGAGGGCTTTGTTTGCATGAATTTTTTAATTGAGATTGTGATATGCTTGATAGCCTATCGTTTCCTATCTGGCTGTGGGGTGTGTGTGCTCCTGCAGTGGAACTGGCTTCTTTTGGGTGTCAGGATGATGGAGGAATCCTGGGATCCAGCTGCTGGCAAGGGAGGGGGCTTTAGGAGCCCCGGACACAGCTGGAGCAGGCACTTGCACAGCCTCAGCTCTGGTTGCTGCAGAGAACAGCCTGTGTCAGTTCACAGTGCTGCAGCCTGATTGTGATTGCTGTCCTTAGGGATTGAGCTGTCTGAAGTAAGGTTTGGGAGCTGCCTCAGTGCTGGAATCGTGGGTGGGAGCTTGCCAGGGGCACCTCTCCCAGCAGTCCCAGCCGCTCCTGAACCAATGCTCTGAGAGGCAATTGGAGTGTCTGCTTTAATTAGCAGAGGAATATGACCCACACAGGGACATTTGTGACAGGGAAGATGGGAGTTTCTGTTCTTGGATCTGCTGCCCCTGTGCTGAAGGTGATGCTTGTCCTGCTCCTTGTTTCTTGGTAGTGATTTCTCTGAGGGGCGTTACTCCTTCCTTAGCACACCACTCTGCTGTGACTGAGGTTATTACAGTGCTGTAGGAATAATAAGAGGGCTGGAACACCTTCCTTACCAGCACAGACTGAGAGGATTGGGCCTGGAGAAGCGAGGAGACCTTAGAGCCCCTAAAGAGGTTACAAGGGAGCTGGAAGAAGGTCTTTTGACAAGGGCATGGAGTGACAGGATGGGGTGAATGGCTTTAAACTGAGAGAGGGCAGGGTTAGATGGGATATTGGGAAGGAATTCTTCCCTATGAGGGTAGTGAGGCCCTGGCACAGGTTGCCCAGAGAAGCTGTGGCTGCCCCATCTCTGGGAGTGTTCAGTGCTGGGTTGGATGGGGCTGGGAGCAGTCTGGTGTAGTGGAAGGTGTCCCTGCCCATGGCAGGGACTGGAACGAGATTATCTTTAAGGTGCCTTCCAACATAAACCATTCTGGGACCATATGAGTAATATTGAAGAAGATGTCCAGTGTATAATGCAAGGACAACTCGACCCTTTTCCCTGAAAAATCACAATACATGTGATACTCAATTTAAAAATGTACTTTTCCATCCAAATCTATTCTCATTTCATGTATTATGCCCATGACATTTGAGTAAGTGCTTAAGGAAAATTCTGCCATTTATCAATAACTTTCAGCTTCGTTCCAATATTAAAAGAAGGAAGGGTTCCCCAAAAATCTGCCTCACCACTGGTAGAAGAAATGGGGTGATAGATCATCAATACTGAATGTGATCAGTACTGAAACTAAGTAAATTACTCTGGAGTACTTCTGTTCAGTCACCTCTCCAGTTGGGGATCCAACCTGTGCACCTCTGTCTGTGCTCTGTACAGCATGATGCTACATTAAAAAGCAGCTGGTCCTTCTATAGTGCACCCTTATCCCAGGGTGGTTCTATGACATAGCAACAGCCCCTTTTTTCTAGGAAATTTGCAGTTTCAGATTGGGGAAATAAGTGCAGTTCTGATGTTTTCCATTGACTGCATCATGCTATGTTGGGCGATGCAGTTGTGGATGAAGATTTCTAGTTACGTGGGAAATAGGCCATTTTAAGGCAAAAAACCCTGAAAGAGATCACTTATAATTGACTGAAAATTTAGCAATTCTTCCAAGTGTTTCTGGTAGGATGATGAATGGCGTCTTGTACAGGCAGAAGGCTTGGAAGTATGATATTTGGATTCTGATTTAAAATCCATACTGGAGCTTTTCCACAGAGCTATTTTAAAAACTGAATGGGAGAGGAGGGAGCGGGGTTGGGTTTTTTGTGGGTTGGGTTTTGGTTTTTGGGTTGTTTTTTTTTTTTTTTCACAAAGTAGCCTTCCCATGTAAAAAGAGCTGTAAGCGGAAATCCTGTCCCATTCATGCTGTCCTTTATGGATTTCAGTCTGAGTCACTTCCTTCTCATGCACTCTGTGGCTCCCTTCTTGGTCATGCAGTGATCTGGTAGTTCGAGAAGTTCTGCGTGTGGCTGCAAGTGCTGTGGGATCACAAGCAGCTTTGAGCATTCTGACAACGCTTTTGCCTATTTCCTAATAAAACATCTCTTTTTTTTTTCTCCCTTCAAATAAGATAAAATCTCTTTTTCCTTGTTTTTAATCCTTATTGAAGTTTGAAGAGCTTAAGATAGCCACAACTGAAACACTTCAAATGGGCAGAAGTGGGAAGCGGGCGATGGATTGTTGTGTGCATCCTGTGCAGGAGCTGGGTGGGAGCTGGGAGCTGGGTGCCAGAACAAACAGAGCCAGCCTGGGCAGGGAGGCGGCTCCGGGCCGGTCGCGTGCGCCTTTATGAAAGGTTCCTAAAGAAGTTTTTGTCCTCATTTGAGAAGGTTTGGCTCTACAGGGTCAGAACAGGGGCCCATCTAGCCCGGCGGTTTGATGAAGATGATGCTGAGGGGGAGCCTGCAAGCCTGAACACGTCCCATGCTCCTCTCCTGGCTCCTCCACCAGCATCCAGACCTGCCAGGCACCAGGGAGGATCGAGTCCTTTGGGCACCCAGTCCTTTGGGTGCCCACTCATTGGCCTGTTGTCTGTGAACGCATCTAACTCACTTTTGAAAAGCACATCTGCTTTCCAAGTGAGGAACACTGACCTTGGCGTGCACTTCAGTGCTCTGAGCAGCTGCTTTCTTGCACGTGGCATTAATGTGCTTTACATGTGGAGAAGGGAGGAAAAAACATTAGAATCAATTAATAGTTCAGAGAGTTGTTGTAGACTATCGATAGATCATGAACTTCCATTGCCATATGTGTACAAGCCTCAGAGGTGCTGCTTTCCTATTGTGGAGGTTTTGTAAATCTGATTTTGTGCACTGAAGTAGCCTCCAGCTACTCCCAAAGGTAAAAATCATGGCTTCAAATTCCTGCCTGCATTGCTGATGGAAGTTTCTCAGGTATCTCTGTGTGCTCATTTGTTTGAGGGCAATGCATTGGGAATGCATGTAAAATAAGCTTGGCAAGAGAACTTTCTGACAGTGGTGGTTTTAATTTGAAAACATTTTAAAATAAGTACTTGACAAAGCAGAAGTTCTGAGGTGAAGAAGAAGCCTCAGGTATCCCTGAGTGGAGTGGGATGTGCTCTGCAAGCTGGTAAGAAGTGGTGCAGAGTGGGTGACATATGAAAAACCAGAGATGAGGTGTTCTTGGTACAGCCCCATCCTGTTCTCTCTGAATCTTCCATATAACATTTAAGTATATTAAGGAAAAACATGGGGTTTTTTTTCTATTTTTGTTTAACTGTATCAAGTTATTGTTTTAATCCAGAGCTTGTGAATTAAAGGGAAATTGAAGGAGATGTGATTCAGACAGGAACCAGGCAAAGTTCCTCTTCTTACTCATTCTAGATCCTGTCAATTCTTTTCTATTTTAGTCCTGAATACATTTTGCTTATTGAGTCATACATTTATCTGTGCCTGTATATCCTATAGATTTAAAAGCTTAAAAGAGTAGTTTCGTCATTTTTGGTCCATGTAAGCAAAGAGGCTGAGAAACACAGGGAGTAGATGTAAATTTTATGTTCTTTTAGCCAGGAACTGATGATTTGGTACATGCTAATAGACTTCTGTTACACCAATGTAGACATGTTCTGCAGACAAAATTGGTCATAAATGTTTTTTCTGCTGCCATAAAAAATATCCCTCTGTTAAGTGCAGTTTCTCTGGTGTCCCTAAATGTATTTGCTTCTATAAAATAAGGAGTTTGAATAAGATTGTCTCCTGAAAACAACCTGTCAAAACTGACACAGTGATTTTATTAATAACACAGGAAAAAACACTATGAAGAGTAAAATACATCTGTCAGGTTGAGTGAATTTTAGTATTATACCAAATAATGCAATATGAAACATAATATTTAGTGGAACCAGAGACGTGTTGAATCTTGAGAGCACAGATCAGCATCATATATGAAATCTAAATGGTGTTACTGTTCTACTGCATTTTTTAAATCGTTTTAGCCATTAATACTACTTGTCTGAATTCTTCAGACTTAGATCTCATTAGAAATAGATTTTGTGTGCTCTGTGCTGTTTTCCTGTACGTTTTAATGCACAGGAGGAAATAGGATGCATTAATTAAGGCATAGTCTGAACTTGAGAAACCACGGTTCATTCGCGACACCCGGAATTTCCAGTGTGTGTGATATTCTCGTGCCTTGACCTTATCTCCCACATCATGACTGAGCTTGTGCTTTTGTTTGTTTCTATTTGGAGATATGCCTGCTTCTTCAACAGTCTTTATCTTTGGTATTTTCTCTAAAATAATAGGCTGTGAGTTGTTTGTTCAGGCAGTAAACAAAGTGGTTATGAGTGTCAGATACACCTTCATGTACCAGCTTGAGCTCCATTAGCTGGGCCACACAGATTCTCACCAAATAATATTTTGCCTCATAGTCACGTAAAGTAACCACTTAAGTGAGCTTTATATAGACTGATGGCTGTATTAGAAACATATTGCAGGGTTCAGGTAGAGTACATTCCCAAGTTCATGTCAGTCTGTATGCCTGCTAGAATTTATCCAGATCGGGCTTAATTTGTGACTTTTCTTCAGCGAAAAGAATGGCTAAAATGTTTATCCAGCATCACTGAAATACACTCTGTTGATGGAGGGAAACAAATCTGTTTCCTCTGTTGTCTTTAAGCTTAACTGATATCATGGAGGCTTTGATGGAGAAAGATAACAGCTAAATGTCACAAATGGAAAGTAAGTCCATGCCCAGTGCACTCCCTGCCTCTGCCATAGCTTTGCCCAGTTCCAGACCCAGCAGTGTTTCGCTTTGAGCTGTCTGTGGGTACTTCTTTCTCATGTGTCTTGACCAACTCTTTCCCAGAAGTTGCCTGTGTGCAGATAATTTCCAGGAATCTGCAAGCCTGTGAAATCTTGTCTGCATGTGACCCGTCACGAACACGAGGTATTCTCTTGCTGTATCCGTACTGCAGGAACAAACCCAAAGTTTATGGGAAGCCTGAATGCCGTGGCAGTCCCACCTTCTTTCACACCACACTGCTTTGTTAGCACAGAGTTCTACAAGCTGGGAAGGGCTGAGACAGGGAGAGAGGAGATACACTCTGCTTTTATGCACTTATCTTGAAAGACTAAAGAAGCAGCTTCATAACTTCTGCACCAGAAGTTGTAGATAAGAGATTCTATTCATCAACTAAGTGGGAGCATCTCTTCTTAATTTAATTGCACAATATTCTCCCATCTTCAGCGTCAGCTGTTTTTAAAGGCGAATGGAAAGGCCTCAAACTTGGTTTCGTTCAGACGTCTTGTACCTGAAAATGCAAAGAGAACACCAGGGTGGTGTGGATACGAGTGATCCAGCGTGGTTACGAGGTGCTCTGAGAACTGGTGGTCTGGGCGTCCGTGGCTCTGAGCCATCAATGGGGCAGAATGGGTCACCACAGTTCTGGTTGCGTTTTTCAGTCTCATCACAGCAGCTGTGACAAAATAAACCTCATTTGAAGCTCCCTAATCTTCCGAAGTGTGCTAACTACAGGAAACACAGCTCAAAGTCCACTGAGGAACGTGTAGGGCGTATCCAGTAAAGAGTGGGGTAATCTGGCTCAGGGCTTGCATTTGACCTTATTGGGGCTTCAAAAACCTTTTGGCAGTGGCTGGTGTTTTACCTCAAAGCTGTTTTTCCCAATCCTGATCAGTTTCTGTAGACTCTCATATTTTTATTCTCATCTGCTTTTATCCCTCCCTTGCCTCATTTTGCCAGCGGGATCTCCTTGGCAGGGCGAGCTGGATAAGCTGTCTGCTCCATCATTTATCAGGAAGTCAGTGCTAAATGACGTAAGGCACAACCTCTTCCCCCAGAGGATCTTCATATTATCTCAAGAATTTGCAGCTTCTGCTGCAACTGGCAGTCAAATCCAGAAGACTGAAATCTGAACCTTTTTCCTAGGAGTTTACATAATTTATAGAGACCCACCCAACAGAAAAAAAAAAGTCATACAAAGTACATTTTCATGCTGCTTAAATGCTCACTGATTAAATGCCTGTGACGGGGAGAAGAGTTACACCAAGACCTCAGAGCTTCAGAGCAAGATAAGCAGCGTATCCTCACCAGTTAGGAGGAGATAACATGGACCACCGACAAAGGAAGGGAACCGTGTTTCCCTTATTTGGCAATATCTGGGACATTGAGCCAAAAGGGAGAGGGTATTTATAGGGAAGACGTAGAACATTTCCTCCCTCCAGACTATAAAAAATAAAACACGCTGAAGTCTAATGATTTAATGAACAGCACTTATTTGTATAGCCAGATGTTCTGAACAATGTCAGTCTGTATTTCCAGCTGGATTTGCAAAGGTGGTGAAATGAAATTTCATGTCCCCCTGAAGTTAATGGGATTTGTTTACTGAACTCTCTTGGGCTGTGCTTCAAACCGCATTGGTTACTTTGCCTTTTCTGAGGAAGGGTGGAATCTGATTTCCCAAGTTTTTGTGACCTTCAGTATATTTGCTTTTAAGGGGAGGAAGAGTCTTAATGCAGGGTGATGCTTTGAGTGTTGCAGTTAACAGAAAGGATAAATGCTGTTCTAAAATGAAGCAGCCATTTCAGTTTTCTCCAAAGTTTATTATAAAAGATTTTGTCCTGAAGCTTGAGTTTGGTTTTTTTGTTGATTTCTTTTTCCTTGTTTTTTTTTTTCCTCCTAAGGAGCTGTGCTTAGAAGCAGCTGCTTTGATTTACTGCAGTTCATGTGACTTGTGCCTGAATTTCATCTCAGCAATGAAATCCAGAATGAGTTGAAATTCCTGTAGCTTTGTTGAATCCTTCCCAGCAAGCAGTAATCAGGTGGATATTTCTGTGAAATGTTTTAAATATTTGGAAGGGTTCTTAGTGGTGAAACTGGTTGTACAAATATCCAAGATCGCATTTTGCCCTTGTCCCATACAGGACTGCTAATCGCCCATGCAATTCTTTCAGCTCACTAGTAGAAAGTTGGTACAGACATTATAGATCAGATTTTTTTAAACATTCTTGAGCTCATTCTTCACATCTCAGGCACAGGAGGGTACAGATAAGATTACATCAGCCTTTTTGACTTTTGCGTTTTAGAAATTTAGCCCCCAGTCTTTATTAAATGTTCTGTTTAATATCATTCTAGCTCACATAGTCATAGTTCATCCTTCAGACATGACTGCAAAACAATTTAGGCTGGGATTGCTTGAGTCAGTTGATTGTCATCTGTCATGAGGAAGAGAATTTATTTCTGTTCTGCTGTCAATCTGTAGGTGTTTGGGTTGATTTAAAGAGGGGAGGGGAAGCTCTTTGCCTTCCCCCATCTCTGAGCTGTGGTGCCTGGGCTGAGTGGAAAGAAAAAAAATGTTCTTTGGTTTCTGGGATCACTGTGATCTCCTCCACCACTCATTGCAATTTCATTGTATCATAGTTTCCATCTGGAAAAACAGGTCAGTAATTTACAGTGGTAGCAGAAGAGCTTAGGTTGGGTTCACTCAAAGAATGTTGTAACTGCAGCCTTTCACTAGGTTGCCATTGAAAAATCCCAGTGCAGGCTTCATGCAAAATCTTTGCCTTTCTAGGACCATGATTTGGAATGGTTGCATTTAAAAAAAAAAAAGCCCAAACTTTTTTCCTGTGGAATCTCACATCTTTTAAAGACGTGCAAATAGTGTAAGTAGTGCATAGAAATAAAATTTCTTGCTTTAATGTAAATGCTAGGACAAAAATCAAGAACAGTGAAGAGATGAACATTTTCTACTTTTATCCTGTTTTAAGGCAAGTTTTCCCTGCTTACTTTCTCATAGAAGATGAACAGCTTGCTTTGCTCCGACTCTATTCTTGAGACTGAAATAGTGGTTATTGCTAAAACCCAGCATCCCAAAGCACTTCCCATTTCCCACCTTGAAATGGAAAGGATTTTTTCTTTGATTCGAGCAAGGCTGAGGAGTTGGGACTGAGGCTAGAATTTGGCCTGTGGTTGTTTTCTTACACTTTTTTTAGTTCATGATGGGCAGTGCTGTGCCTCTGCATTGGGGAAGTGCTCTGCTGCCTTCCTATTGTTGTAGCAAACTCGGTGGCTTTATGGGGTTCACGGCCAAGGAAGTTGTTAATTTTGGCTGAGGTGCTCTGTTTAATCCCCAGCAAGTTTGGAACTCCTATGGAGTCTGTTTTGGCTGTGCTGTGTGATTGTTCTGTGCAAGTATGCAGTTCTGCAGCTTACTTTGCTAGTTTTGTGTTTGATCAGGAAAATGCTCTTATTGTGTAATAGGCAGATTAGCAAAGAGTTTTATGGCCAGAATTGCCTATGGTCATATTTTTGAACGTCAAGAAGAAGTAAGTTTTATTTTGTGTTCAGTACTGGTGCCATCGTCCCCCTACACTGGGGATGGCATTTCAGAGAAAAATATTTCCTCATTGGAATGAGGCAGCAGACACAGGATTTTAAAGGCCAGACTGGGGACACTGGAGACTTGTCCCTCTGTGTTCATTAGGGATTGTGCTTTCCACCTCAGTTCTTGGAGTGTGCAAGACTTACCTTTGTCCCAGCAGGACTTGGTGTGGCTGTCCCAGCAGGGACACTCAAGAGTGACAGAGGCAAAGCCACGCCTGTGGTAGGATGCAATGGAGCTGTCAGTGACCCAGTTGGGAAAACAAGCCTAATTCTCGGTGCTGTCAAACTTGGGCTTTTTGTCAGCGCAAGGAGGAGTTGTGAGGCTCCTTTCATGATACTCAGGCTCCCACTTTGCCTGGCTGTGAGAGTCAGATGCCAGGACTGAAGGGAACATTTCTTTTTGAGAGGAAATCTCCTCTCTGTAAGTGCCAGATGGTGTAATTTCATAGCTGGTGTCAGACATCCTTTTGAGCCACTGTTTCACATTTTAAGAAACGTGGGTGTCTCAGCCGTGGTGCTGACCATCTCCTGCTCCTGCTTGGAGCTGGGGAAACCCATGGAGTTTTTGTGGCCACGTCACCTGGGGTGCCGTGGGGTGCTGGTGACAGCAAGGTGCAGCTCTGCAGAAGTTACATCCCCTCCTGAATGACCACTGGGTTCCTCAGCCTGGAGAACAACCCTTGAGTGTGGCAAAGGCTGGAGAGGCAGTCACAGGGAATGAGGAGAAAGGAGAGGGACAAAGCAGGATGCAAATAAATGGAAGGAATTAAGGGTAAGGAAATTCCATTCATCCCAACTATTGTATAAAATTCCGAGGAGTGTGAAGAATGTCATTGTTCCTAGGAAAACATTAGTGTTTGTTGGCAAAGTTTGTAGCGAGAACAGAACATCAGCCTTCTACCTGGAAAGTGGGACTCAGGAGCTCCAGGAAAGTTTTAGGAAGGACTTGCAGTTTCCTTGTCAAATACGTGACCAGAAGATGGAGGAGTGGACACTGCTTTGTTTATCTGCAAAGTTTTTACTGTCTTCCCAGCCCCGCATAGCGTGCGAGCTGCTGTAATAGAATAGCAAAAGGGAAGCTGCCGAAAAAAAAAGAAAAAATATTTTGACACAGAAAATAAGCTAAAGCAAGTCGAAATGATGAAAAGAGAGCGCTCCAAGAGGAGGTCCTGCATGTAAGTGATTTGTTGTTCCAGCAGATTCAGCTTGGGCTTCCTCTGTTTCTGTGGGTTATGTCATTGTTTGATTTGGTGTTCCTTCAAACCCAGCCAGCTGCAGCTATCCACAGTGCTCTGCCTCTGTTATCTGCTGTGGGAGATGTACAAAGCGCTCGCTCAAGATCTCAAATGTATGTGATGGAGACGGGGGGTTGCTGTATTTTACTAAGAAAGCCCTTTTCTGCCTTCTGATGGACCAGCTGTGTGTTCACAGTAGGAATTCGCTCAGATCTCCAGCCAGTAAAGTAGGAGTTGTTTTTGCTGTCTTCCAGCAGTAGCAGTGAAGAAGCAGAGAAAAACAAACCTAACATGTCACTTAGCCTCCATTTGTCCCTTGCATCCAGCCTTTTATTTCCCTTGCTGGTTGCTGCTGATCTTATTTTCCTTCCTCCATCCCAATGAAAGACATAGATCCAAACAATAATGGGGCACAGGGAGGATTGGATACCTTTACATTTATTTTTATAACACTTTTTAGCCCAGGTGACTTCATTATGTACACATGAATGCTTCCACATCTGATCCTGATCCATGTGATGGCAAGTGCCTTTGGTTAAAGAAGGATGAGCTGTCAATTTGCACTCCAGGTCTTTTGGAGTATCCTGTCCCATGGACAATAGGATACTGAAGCACTTAAGGTGAAACTAGCAGGTCAGTAGATATGGAGTCTGGCCAGGACATCTCTGAGACATGGGATTAAATTCGTGCCTAAGTCACAGCGGTTTTAAAGGAAAGCACTTCAGTTATCCTTTGCTTTATTGTCCCAGTAAATCAAGATGACTAGAGATTTGATTTTTCTGACTTTAGATCTGAAAATGTGATTTTCTGGAGTTTGTGCAGGGGTTTTGTTCTATTTGCCTTGAGTTATTCAGGGAGTGACTTAAATTTTTTTTTTTTTTTTTTTTTACTATCTATATATGCTTTGGTCTTTAAGGACAAATAATGAAGGATAAGCTCCTAGACATTAATTAAGGCATGTTAGCAGGAGAATTCAGATAGCAACAGTGGGAAGGCACTCAGAAATGGAAAAATTGTGATACACTCATGCACGACAATTTTTTTAAAATTAGAACATGTTTTAATAGTTGTATCTAAAGTTGGATAACATCAGTTCTCTACCTTTGTCAGGACAGCCATAGTTGTGTTTTATCATTGGTGTTTTTTATTAGCTTTCATGGAATGAAGAGAAATTTGAAATATTTAACATTTAGAAATCTCGTCCAGGCATTTGTAGGCCTAATTAATAATCTTCCTTGTTGTATTACAGGTTCAGCATGGTGTTACTTGACTGTTTTGAATATAAATATTTTTTTTCACAAGTTTTTCATTCTGAAGGGCTTCCTGTTTTTCCCAGTGTGGAAGTGGTGCTGGGAAGAGTTTTTTAAAGCACTGTGTGCTCAGTGTGACACTGGGTTTGCCCTTCCCAGTGTCACATCTGTCAGCCAGCAGTAGCCTGGCAGTTTATCCGTGACCCTGCCCTGTCTTGGGCTGCCTCCCTGACAGACTGGAAAGCTGCATCAAACTGGATTAGGCAGGAATTTGTCCTAGGTCTAATTTTATTCAATATTTTCATTAAGGGCTTGAAGGATGGAATAAGGATTGAGGCTTATTAAATTATAGTCCATATCAGGCTCTGATAGGGTCGAGAGTGCTTGGTGGGTCAGGGAAGGAGGACAAGACAGGAGGAGAGCTCTGAGATGGCCTTCAAAGAAAAAGTTTGATCAAGGCAAGAGCCATGTACTGCACTGCAGCTAGTTGTTCTCAAACCTGCTGGTTTTTTTTAAATTAGGTGGTAGTTCTGGGAGGAACAGTAGATTGCAAACTCCAGGAGTTACTCTGTAGTTACTTGTTACTTGTTACTCCAAGTTACTCTGTAGACAAAGAGAAGAGGAAATCTCTAAGCAAGCTCTGTAAGTGGGTCCTTAGTTGGTGCTGCCAGGACCTCTGCTGGCACACAGTGGGCAGGGCTGTGCCTTCAGAAGGATGGAGACCAGTTTAAAAAACATGGCAGAGGACAGCAGCAAATGGGGTCTGGTAAAGACAGATCTGGAGAAATGAGCTTGTTTTGTTAAAGGAAGAAATGCCTTCAAGTATGTGAAAGGTGGCAGCAAAGAAAGGGGTGATGAACTCGCCTGGGCAGATGTGCAGGAAAGGAGGAATGAGTTTCAGATGCAGCAGGGAGAGTTGAGATGATCTCCCCAGTGATGAGAGGAGTTAGATGCTGTGGTAGTTCACCTGGCTGAGAAGTTTGGAGATTACCATGATCATGGGGCAGGAGGTGATTTATTTAATTGTCATTTATTTTGAAAAAATGGGCTAGGGAGCTCTCAGAGAAATGGTTTGGGTGTAGATGATCATGTTTCAGTGTAGGAGGATGGACTCAGTGACTGTGTCACGTCCCCTCTGGTCCTGTGACTCAGCTGCTGCGTGACATCTGCAGCTTTAGGTTTGTTCTTGTACAAGGAGTTTATTAACTTATATTTCTGCAATTCCCTGAAAGTCTGCATGTGTTCTTCTTGGTGTCTTAAGCTTTGACATCGGCAGGCAGCTCACAAAGGAGCTGGGCTGTGTTTTGAAGAGTTCATTTTCTCGGGAGCTTGTAGGTTGTGCTGTACGTGACTGATGAAAGATCTTTCCCAGCATTAAAGCTGGTCACAGCCCCGATAAATCTGGAACAAATTCTGAGAAAGCATGTCATGTTATGACTGGCATATCTGTGAGCATGGAGCTCTGCTTGAGAATTAGACTCAGAGTTTGCAAAGTGCTAGTGCTGATGTCATTCCCTTGGAATGGAAAGGCTGTTGAAACAGTAAATACTTTCTGTGGCCAGAAGCTAAGTCTTGAGCTGGACCTTTTCCTCTCTTTGGAGGAAAGAATGCAGAACAAACCTAAAATGTGTATTTGCAATGGGAAAATCTTAATTAGTTTAGAGCTTTTAGCTATTTCAAACCATTTACATACACAGCTGCTGTTCATGCAAACATGTAAACTATTGATGGAAACTTCAAACTTACCTTGAACTGACATTTTTCCCCTGTTTTCTAAAGCTGTGCTTGGTGTTTAAAAGTACGGTTGGAAAGGTCTGAAAATTATATTTGTGCTGTACGTGCAGAAAGGAACATAGACACGGGCTAACAGAAGCATAGAATAAAAGGCTTTAGTTCAGCAAGACTTGACACTGAAATCCTGTTAGCACCAAACAGCTGCTGAGAAAGTGTTTCGTTTTTAGGGGCATTTACTCCTGGTGTATCTACAGAGTTTTGTTTATGATTCAAAACTCTGACAAAAGAGAGGACTGAAATACAAACTTAGATGTGGTCCACGTCTTTCAGCTGGCTTTTCTGCAATAAAAGATTAGTCTGAAACATTGGATCCAAAGAACCCACAGCCTGGGAATTAGAACCTAATGCTGTAGCTTGGGAGTGCTGTTAGTGGGATTAGCAGGGTAACTCAGATTTCTGTACTGTCCCTCAGAGGACCCCATTGAGCATTCACAAGGAATTCATCCCAACCCCCAGCTTCCTCCTAGGAGAAGAGTTTTTCCATGACAGATGTGGGGAACAGATGTTGAGAGGAAAAGTTAAAATGGGACAATGACCTGTGGCGTTAGTTGGGCTCTTCCTTGACGTGACTGGGCTTCTGTTCCAATGGCAACGGAGGAAAGCAGCTCAAGCTGCCTGCCCCTTCAAGCCCCAGCATTTGGGGGAGTTTAACTTACAGAGATTTTCTGTCTTCGTGTCAGATTCTCAGTGCTCAGTCAGCTGAGGAAGGGGCAAAGACTGAAATGCAAATCACCTGTCTGTTATTCAGGGACAATCAGTCCCAGGTAGGTGAATCATGCTCAGCCACCCACCACCTTTCCTGAGCAATTCTAAGTAGTTTTTTGGAACCTGAATTGCCTGTTTTACATCAAGACTTGCCCATTTCTTGCTGCTGTTCTTGCCCACTTTTCCACCACTGCATCTGTGCTGTCCAGCAGGTGCTCATGCTCCTTGTCCCTAAATGCTCCAGTGGGCTAATCTAGAGTACAGTCCTCGGTGGCTGCTGAGTAACAACAGAGAGCCAGGTGGAAGGGCCTTCCAGCAGCTCTGTGTTATCACATAGGGCACATCAGATGGTTTCTTTCCTTCTCTGTCGTCTTCTGTTTCAGAAGGCTTTCTGCTCTTTGTTGGCTTGGAAGGAAGACGTTGAGCTCAATACTTGAGAGAGATTGGCAGGTCAGGGCAACTTCCCTACTGAGGGAGAGATTTGGGATAGGTCTCGTTCTCCTTAGCTTAGTCTAGCTCAGGAGACTGTGAATAATCATGTTTATTACAGACAGGAAGTCAGCCATCCATTGAAGCCCAAGATTTTTTTTTTTATGGCTCTCAAAATGGGAAACTAAGTATTTCAAGTACTGTAAATACTGTAATTCTTGATAATGACTCCTGAGGTCCCCTTTCACCCTGAGCTGTTCTCTGATGCTATTATAGACATCACTTGTGGATATTTATTGCTTTCTGCCTTTAATATTTGCTTTACTTTCACAGGGCATTATTTGTTATATATATATATATATATGTATATATCCCATTCCCTCTCTCCCTCTCCCCAAAGTCTTTGAAGAAGACTTGTCTTCTTCCCCCTCCATCTTATCTGTATAAACTCTTGGTGACATAAATGTCCATACTGACCACATAAATATCCATGTCTATAATAACCCAAGGCTTCTGTATCTGGTGCCCAGAGCTTTCTCTGTGTGAATAAGATACACAGCTGGGATACTAATATAAAAAATTCCCTGAGTAGGACTCTTCTTTGAGAAGTTTGATTGAAGTACTTAAATAATAATTTATTTGCTGGGCATACCCACCTCCCCTAAGTCCTGGAGTCAGTTCCTGTGCCTGGAGCAGTTTGAACCCTCAGCCCTGACCCTGCAGAGAGTCGGAGGACTCAGTTTCTGTACAAAGCAATCACCTTTCATGAGAGAGGGAAATGAGATTTCTTTGGGCTTCAGGGTTTGTTTTCCTCTCCTGCTTAGTGCGACAGAGCATCCTTGCTAGAAAGCAGAGAAAGGAAAGAAAATTCAGTCCACATGTTTGGGATTTAAGGTTGAGAGTGATTCATGCTCAGCTTCTGGGGGTTGTAATTAGGGGTGACATAATAACCATAAACTTTTGATAAAATAGTAGCAGCTTTTTTGTTACACTCATAGCTGCAGAAGCTGCTTCTGATTAGCATCCCTTCGAGATAAGCCTGCAGGATCTCCACAGTGTGCAGATCTGGCTCCAGGCTTTTGTGGCACAGTTCAGCGTCTTTACTGATGCTGAAAGGAACCCTGAATTCTGAAACGCCCCAAATTTTGACACTTGCACTTGCATCAGCATCTCAGCCTTTTCCTTAGCCATTTTAGTCCACCTGTGTAATTTTGAAATCAGTATTGTCATAATCTGGCTCTATCCTGCCAGTTTATGCTCTTTGTAATACACTCTGAGGGTTATCTGCCATGGAAAAAAAACAATCTGGCTATCCTCCACTTCTCCTGAAATATTACTACTCCTTTCTTTTCCAAGTGGCTGAGGTGAAAAGGAATCCAGGAATGTGTGCAGCAGGAGATCTGTCATTCCCACTCCACACTAAGGTGCATTCTTGTAGGGAGAGATGGGCATTTACACTGGAATTCTGCCATCAGCATTCAGCCAATTCTATTTTTTGGCAGTCGAGCACATGGAATTTTTAAAAAGAAGATCTACTTTTTCAAAGCAGGTCACAGACAAAAATAAAGGCACATTCTTGGGCTACGAGAAGTAGGTCAGGTTTTGGGGGAATCATTAGTGAAAGCTGTTGATCTGATCCCACCTGTTTATTAATGTTTTTTGCTTCCTATGCCAAGTACGTCTGGCTCATTTTGCTTTAGGTGAGATATGTTCTTCTGCTTTGGTGAGCAAACTTTTTTCATTAACATTTTAAAAAAGAAAAATAATGAAAAAAAACCAACAGGAAAATATGTTCCTAGTTTTCCATTAGAGAATACTGTAGTGGAAAGTGAGGCCTCTCTGTGCTGTCGTCCAAAAGGAATAAAGCTGCTTTGTGTCACCTCATTACTCTAAGCTGATGTTCTGCCTCAAGACTGTTTTGGAGGGGAGGATGGGGGAAAGGTTGATGATTGCACTGCTCAGAGGATGGCCTCTGCAGCAGCTTCTGCACAATTATCCCTCTAATTTAGGGGGAGCACTTCACAGCCTGTAGGTACCTCTGTGTAGCCCCTGCAAGAGCTGCTGTACCGGACAGAAGGCTCGGGCAGGGAGGATGGATTGCTGCTGGTCAGACTTTGGAATTCTCCTGGCATCGCTTTATTGTCTCCGCAGTTGGAAGGTGGCTGTAAAACAGCTTTGGGCGTTCCCCAGTTTAAGGACAGGTGGCTGCAGGGTGGGTGTTGAGGCTCAGGGCGGGCACCTGTGTGGCTCCTGTCGGCTCTCCCTGCCTGGGACAAGGACACTTGTCCTCTCTAGAGCCCTGGTGGGCAGGTGGCCAGCCCAGTCTGCAGCTGCTGGAGTGAGGGTGGGTTTGGTTAACAAACCAGGGTTAGGTTCAGCAGTAGCTGAGAAACTCCTGGGCCTCTTCCACAGCGGAGTTCTGGAAACAGAGTGGTTTTTCTCTCTGAACGCTGATCACAATTAGTAGCACTGTTTGAGGAGGACACCTCTACAAATAGTCTCACCTTTCTGGATATCTGCAGTTACTGGAAGTTTCATTCCCTCCTTTTTCTCTTTTAATTTTTTGTAATATTAATCTATGTAACTGCACACCTTAAATTCACAAGGCAACTGATGCTTATATGCAGGTAATGTCCGTCTCTCTCCCTCCCCTATTTAGAAATTCTGAACGAATTATTGAAGTAACTGAAATTTTTGTCTAATTTTGGTAATTTATTTCTCTTCCTCTTTCCACATTCTCTGTTTTACAGAATTTGATTCAGAAACAAAAAGGGTTCAAGACATTCTTTCTGGAATGGAGAAACCACAGGTATGTGATCCCAAATTGCCACACAAACGTACAATAGCAAATGTGAAAAGTAGATTCTGTCACAACATACTGGTGTTTTCACAGGGGAGCACCTCTGATTTTTTCCCTTAGTAGATTGTTGCCACTAACTCATTTTACTGGGATATAAATCTGAAGGATCTTTTGTGCTCATGGGTGTTTGAGGGCTCTGCCCATTCCAGGAATTGCACCAGTTGTCTGTTTCCAGAGGACAGTTCACAGTATTCATGCTGTGATGGGGAACTCAGTGCACTGGCGTGACTTACATAGCTCTTACCACCTCTCCTCTGGGTTTAATTTTATTTGTCATGAGCAATTTATGTCTTTAATCATGATTAAATTAAGCTAATTCTATTATTTAATGGCAAATTGCTATAGTCTGTGTTTGTCTGAGCCATAAAAGCCCGTGAATTACAATGGAATTGAATCACCCTGTAAATAACCCTAATGCTGAGTGTGACTGCAGTCAGGTGAGGTTGTTAATAAATCTGGTTGTAAGCCCTTCGAATGTTGTGTTTTTCTAGTTTGGTGTGTCAAATGAAAGCCAGAAGAGTACTGTGGGTCTGAATGAGTGGTCCAAGCCAGCACTGGAAGGAGCAGTCATGGGGCAGAGGGAGACAGAAATCCCAAAGCACAGCCTATCTCCTTTGCTCTCCAGGGCTCAGGCCTTTCTCTGTCCAACTGGAGAGATAGGGCACAAATAAGCAAATAAATAAAAAATCATGGTGGAAAGCTCATGTGAAGACTGGGTTCGACTGATAGAGGCTGGTCCAAAGACATTCTGCAGTGGGAGCCTTGGCTGCAGAAGTGGCAGAGCTCAGGGAGAGCCAGGTGTGAGCACAGGCTGAGTTTTATTTTTCTGAACTCTTCTGATTGATGCTTTTGCTGTGAATAAATAGAAAAGGTGTTTGGTTTTAAATTGCTCCATCAGTAGGTGCTGGTGTCCTGGCATGGGCAGGAGCAGGTTCAAAGCCAGCCACAATCTAAGCCAGGCCTGCAGAGATGATAAACACCAGCCTGAGTTCTGTTCACAAGGAGGAAGTCACTTCATTGTGTGTGGAAACAAGTGACAATACTGAGCTGAACACTTGAGAGAAGAGTTTCAGGATGATCAGAAAGAAAGAAAATGCACTTAGCACAGAATTAGGCTCGTTTGTTGTACAGAGGGAGTCAATATTTTTGTCCCAAGAACCACCTGAATGTTACTCATTTGGTTAATAGCCACAGCCAGGTGCTTTTACAAAGATCCAGAGAGCTGACAAGAAAAATGTGTTTTTTCTTACTTTTATCTTTAGAGGCAGGAAGAGAAGCTATTAGAGCAATTTGCAGGATTCTGAGATCTGTACAATTAAATTTATGGTCACCAGAGCCTTTAAAGCAGAAAGAAGCAAAAAACGGAAAATAGACAAAAATAATTTTCCTTTAATCATATCAAAAATAGGCTTTTTTTATTTTATTTTTTCTTTTTTTTTAAAACTAAACCATGGAAAATGCTGGTTCAATAATAATGACATTTACTGAGGTGATACTGGGGATTGTCTATTATTCTCTCTCTGTAACTCTGACATTTGTGAGTAATTAAACTCACAGGACTCTCACAAATCATGAATTGCTGTGAATGGTTATGTGTGTGTGTAGTCAGTATTACGTCTGATAGAAATATATCATATTATGCTTAAATAGTCATCTCGGTCATGTTTCTTGGCAAATCTTACGCATGTATAAGTGAAAAATAAAACAATGTATAGGAAAACAACAGTGAAGAAAGAAATGATGCAAAGCAAAAGAGCAGAGTGGTGAGTCAGTGACAAGTGGGTGATGCTGTGTCTGCAGCACATGGATTTGATTTGTCCAAGTGGGCAGCTCCCTCCATCCACGGGGGCGATGAAGCCATCCAAAGGGATTAGCCTTGTGAGCAACTCCTGCAGGAGTGCTATCACGGGAAGGTGTCTGGACTGTACAGGTACCTCTCTGAGTACAAAATATACACACCTTTAAAATTATTACTTGGTAAAAGGTCTGTTTTCAATAATAGATATTGTTACCTGTTTGAGAGATGTGCAGCCAAGCTGTAAATTTAATCAGAGCTTTGTCCCTTTAACAGCCAGAATTTTAAAAGGCACCTTTTGCTTTTAATCCCCCGTGGTTTTGTGTAAACTGAAATATGTTTTTAATTCACGTTATCACAGACAAAGCAAGCATTCTCTGAAACAAATACCTCGGTGAGGGGAGGGAAACCTGACTCTGGGTTTCCAAAGTGGCTGCATCTGACGGCGCGGCAGCCGAGGGGCTCGGGGGGGTCATCATCCCCCGTGGGGAATCACCAGGGCTCTGTCAAACCACAGCTCAGATGTCAGCCTGGCTTTCCAAAAGGCAGCCTGCTCCTGCTGACTGGCTCTGCAGCGAAACTCATATTTAATCACTGGGGTTTTTGCCTAAAATTGCAGGATTAGAGCCATAATTTAAAAGCAGAATCTCGACCCAGTAATAACCATGAATTCATTTGACCCCCGAGTCTTTCAAACCGTGCCCTCGAGGGAGTAAATGAATGTTGCTTGCAGTGTAGTTCTCACACATACAATGAGCCCCCGAACCACACGATGCCTGTGAATGCTAACCCGGAATTTGAAAGATAATGAAAGTTGTACAGAAACATTTTTCATTACCTGAAAGACGGGAAAGACTGATACTCATCAGTCTTGTAACCTTATTGAAGTGGTGCTGGAGCTGGATTCTTTCCCAGGGGCTTTTATGGAATAATTATTTACACCACCGAGTTTTGATAGAGCAGAAAGGAGGCATTTACTGTGTAAACTGAGAAGTTTTCAGAAACTAATTAACTGTGCTTTTCACCAGACGTACAGAACTCCTTGTGGGAGAATCTTTTGTTAGGTCTCAGCTAAAAGGCCAAGCCAGCCCTCTTCAAAGCAAGCACAGTGATTTTGGGGACAGATGAGAGGCTGGGGGAACTCGGAAGCAGCACAGAGGTTTACCTGCCCAGCCTGGGAAGAAGTGCTCTGGCTGCTTATATTTTGTCAGATGGAATTAGTGCACCATTAATGAACAATAAACTGGTTTTTATTGATGGTGAAGTATTTTTGTCTGCAAGTTCAGAAGGGCCGTTAAGCCCACCATTGTGGTGGTAGCTGGGCTGTTCCTTACAGAGTGGAGAGGGCTGGTCTGGGTCTGTACCTTTGGAAAGGTGTTTGTGTAAGCCAGAATAGTTGGAGGTAAAGATACTGAGCTGTTTTGTAAGGGCCTGCTTGTTTTTCTCAACATATCATAACCCCATTTGTTTAACTTACCCTTTTTCACGGCAAAGCTAGTGCTTCCTGCTCCGGGTAGGAGTTCCTTGGTAAACTAAGCAGTGGCTTTGGCCGTGAAAGGAGAAACTGGCAGGTAACTGTGATACGGTATCAGCCTGTTGGTCAGGGAGCAGCAGATAGGTTTATCTCCAGCCACACAAACAAATCCGTTCCCAGCTGACGTGCGTGTCTCACGGAGGGAATAGATTTGCCTTTTCTGACTTATCTTGCAGACAGTGACCCCTCGCTTGCTTTCCTGCACTTGCCATGTGTGCTCAGTGCAGCTAAGACTGGTATTTAACAATTTCTGGTGTTTATTTTTAAACCTCCAGCAGCAGTTGCTGTGTACCTACGAGCTCCAAGGCAGCCAGCAGCCACTCTGGGTGCTCCTTCCCCCTGAAATTAATGATGTAGCTGGAGCAGCTTAGCAACTGCGTTTGGACTTTTATCCTTCTCGTGCTGGCTTCAGAATAATACTCTGACAGTTTCTAGCAGTTAGCCCACATTTTACTTTCCCTTTTTTTGAGAAACCCAAGACCTAACTTTTTACAGATTGCTGAAGTTCATGGAGGGCCAGAGTTTTGCTGTATGTGGAATATATACGTGTGTCCTTGGGAGTAGTCATAGAGAAAAACATTTCAATAGAACATTGGCAGGATATCATGCCTCCAGCTCCAAGTCTGTCTGAATTTATGAAAAACAATTATGCAAGCATATTTCCATAATAAAAGAAACTGCATGTTGATGGGCTGAGCTGGCATAGTAGTAATGTCTGTTAAAAAAAATTCCTAAAATCTTTTTGGATCTTGTTATTCAGTTTTCTGATCAAAATACTATTTTAAATGAAGATTTTTAGCTTCTAAGTATCTTTGCCACAATTCCATTTACATACATGTGTGTATACATATTTGTGTATATCTCAGAAAAAATAACTTATTTGTCTTACTTGAATCATTCAAGATTCTTACAATGTATCTGATCCAGTATCAGGGTTAACTGGTCCCAAGATTTTAAAATAAACATTGATTTCATAGCATCAGAAAAATACGATAAGAAAATGCCATGAAAGCAAGAAATGTTGTGAAAATTCATAAAACAATTTGCATGTCCACATTTTTTACAAAGAAAGCTTGATGCTACTTAAACCTTGTTGCCTTAAAACTTATTTTTCACATTGAGTTGAACAAAGGTTTTCTTTTTTTGGCAAGACTTAAATGTGCTGCTATAAATTAAAATCTCTAACTTTTGAGATCATGGTGTTTATGATGAGACATTTCATGGTGTCACCTACTTGTCAGGCTGTTAAAATTGGATTTATGGCTTGCTCAGAAAGAATCTGGTTAATATATGGGTATCAGACACAACAGTTGCTCATCAGCTGGAAGCAATGTGTTTCCACATGAGAAGTTAAATATTCTCCATTATATAAAGATACCCAGAAGCTGGATTTGTAAATAAACAGTCCCTGAAAGCTGATTGCTAATACTTCATTCCCAAGTAATTTGTGGGGAAGGCGTTTCACTTGTCTCAGCGAAAGTTAGGAAATGTGTAACTGAGCACCTGCAGCATTCACGTTACACCTTCTGAAATAACAACATCTTGCTCTTTTTGTTGCAAAAATCTGTCAAAATTATAGATGCAGTGAAATTTGTTGCATAGGAAAAATAAAGAATATAAACCCTTAGTCTTTGATTCCTCCATATGGAGGCTAACTAAAAAATATTATTTATACATTCGCTACAATTAAGAAGAAAAAACACCATTGTTTTCATGGTGAAAAGTATGGAGTTGGTGGCAGAGCATTTGAGCCTCTGGAGGCTTTGAGGCTTCCCTGGGATATTTCAGCAGGCTTGTATGAAAATGTGCTGCCTTTCCCAGATCACCAGTGCAGCTATTGCTTTTTATTTATTTTTCTTTTGAGACAGTGGCAGGGGGGATTTTTTTATTCTTCTTTCTTGGCCTGATAACAGCAGGCTGGTCTCTGGGAAGCTGCTGTTGGCTGCGTGCAGCTGACGTGCCAGTGGCTCTCCTGGTGAGCAGGGTGATGCTAGTTCTGTAAGCTGCGTGAAGCTGGCTCTCCAGAAGAAAGCAGTGGCACTGGTGGCGCGATTAAACTGTTTTGGTGCAGGAGTTTGAGGTACTCTCTCTGTGTTTTATTAAAAAAGATTCCTCACCCCTCTGCCACGGAGTTGTTGCATTCAGTGGTGACTGCAGATTGCATGCAGACCTTCTATCAAGGCACAAAGTGATTGATTTGCAATGTAGTTTTTAATTGACAAGTTGGACTTCTATTATGATTTTCTCTTGTGCTTTTGAGCCAGCATAACTTTGCAGGTTGAATTGGCTTTTTCTGCATATTTGCAGTTGAGTTATTGTGGTTTCAAGTGGCAAGAAGGAACGGAATGACTGAAAAAGCCATCAGAATTTCATTAGAAAAGCTCCCCAACAAAAACTTTAGAAAAATAATTGTGTACAAAACAATCTATAGAATATAGTCTTTGTTCCACTTAGTTCCAGTTCCCTTCTGGGAACAGCCACAGCAGCAGGTATCTCCAGAGGCATCCTTTGGTGGATGCTCAGACAGTGACGAGCCATTTCTCTGCAGGGGAACCTCTCTCTGTATTCCTCATCTGTTGGAGATCACTTTATGCCATGAATCTGTGTTTTTGTTTGTGTTGATCATTTCTGACCTTTTACTTTTCAACTCTAGCTCTGAAATTTCCGTTTTGCAAGAAATTGATTGTGAAGATGCAAGGAAAAAGCAAATACTTACGGAATAGTGGTTTTTTTCCTCGGATTTCAGATTAACTGATGTTTCTTTGATAGGTTACAAATATTCAAGCAAGAACAGTTTTGCTTTCCTGGTCACCTCCCACTGGCCTTCTCAATGCAGATAGACACAACAACGGTTTGCCTTACACCTGTACCTACGAGGTTGCCTTATCAGATAAAGGGAGGGATGGAAAATACAAGATGATTTACAGGTAAAAACCATCATTTTTACCCTTTTTTTTTGTTTCATTAGGAGTCAATTCTCTGAGCTTTCCAGGGTGTATTCTGGCATGGCCATTGTATTCTGGCATGGCCATCAGTCACAGAAGAAAGGCACATTTGAGCACCCTGTTCCCTCAACAGAGGAGCTTGCAGGGAGTGGTGGAGTGCATGTCACAAGGTCCCTAATTGCCATCCCATCCCACCTCCCAGCACGTGGCAGATCCTGCCTGCGATGCCCTCACTCCCATTGCCAGTGAAAAGGTTACTTTATCTTTTATGCTAAATGTCAAAACCTTTCGTGTACACCATGCAGGCAGCAGAGCTGCCTTCCTAATGGGCTAATTTTGCGTGGACTTGCAGAATTTAGAACAGTAAAATCGTGTTATTTCAGCTAACGAGCAAAATTTGAGGGCTTTGCTGCTTCGTAGTGTCTTAGATGAGCAGAGGAGGGAATACAGCAGTCAGTAGGTTACAGAGGCTCCCCAGAAAAACCTGAATACTTGGCTCTCAGCAGACTTCAGTAAAAATTCTGAGGGATTTCTCTGTGTCTCCTTGCAGTGATCCTCTGAGCTCATTCTGTGATCAAGTACATATGGTGTTATGCCTTTCTTTTTTCCCTGCTAATGACGTCTAGGAAAGAGAATTTGGAGATGTGACCTTGGCTATTGTGAAATAACTAATCCTTCCCAAATCTCATTAAATAAAGTCCAGGTGATAGAGCATTTAAGGAATTACCTCTTGAGACCAAGCCATCTCCTTTCTTAAGATGTCGTGTGAACTAGGGTATTCCTCTTGGTATGCCGGAGGCAGGTCTTGGATAATACAAAAAGGGTCTATTAACCAGGGAAAGGCTGCCTGATTTTACTCTTTTTCTGGCATTTTACACCAGCTGTTTGTGAGCCAATGCGAGCATCTCCACAGTCAAATATGTGCTGCTGAGCTTTTAAAATGGGAAGGACACTTTCTAGTACTTCTTGTGCTTGTTGGTGTGATGGCTGCACATTTTCTCCTGGTTATGAAATGTTGTGCATCTGTTTTAAAGCTGCTGGTGGTGATGTGTCTCCTGCTGCTGGCCCGAGTGCAGCCTTTAGCTTGATGTGGTATGTTCCATCAGGAGCAGCAGTAATCGTTATTACTATAGGCAAAAGAGAGTCTGCAATATGTTGAATACATTGTCTTTGCAAGGAGGTGCACTCATTTCAGAGGGGAAAAACTGGATTTGCAGAGCATTGGATTATATGAAATAAAAAATAGAAGGCTTTCTGGTGGATTTCTGGCAACGCAGCAGGCTTGTGCTTTCTGGTGGATTTTGTTCTATTGATTTTGAGACATCTCCCTGTATTTGTCCGGCTAGCTATGAAATATTTCTTTATGCTAAATTGAGAGCTTTCTTGTTTCCCATATTTTATAGTCATGAATAAGCCAAGCTCTTACATGAGATGGCTATTACTTATTAAGCACTGACCCGTGCCTTAATCTTCACAGATTTGGCAACACATGACTGAGCCCAGTGTTCATTTACCAGCAAACAAGCCAGAAGGAAAAAGAATAGCCCTAACTATGTTGGCTGCTTTTGAAATTAAAAGATTGTACAGTGTTTTTTTCCTAAAATGTCTAAAACGCTTTGCTTTAAGTTGTCTTGGTATTGAAAGAGAGCAGAGTCCAGCTGTTTGGGTGTTAATTAAATGTCTCCTTGCTGTGGTCCTCACAGGGAGCGTGGTTCTGGAGGAGAAAGGAAGAAGTGAAACAGTTGTGCAAGAAACTCTGCTTCTTCCTCTGAAGTTCAATGGGTCACTTTGTATAAAGTATTTTGAACAGGGAATGTGCAGAAAGTAGAACAATAATGTTTGGGTTTCGCTCTTTTCGGCTCTGGGAGGGTTGAAAACCACAATGAGCTTTATACAAATATCAGCAAAATAGAAGATAGTATTGAAATAAACCCATATTCTTCGTTTACTGAATAAATTGGTGTGATAAATTCTTTCCTTCTGTGCATATGGAGCTTTGTGAAGTTTTCGAGTGAAGTGTGTTGACAGATTGTTGGTATATTGTTTGCTACTGTTTCTCTTTGGAGGAAGTATTTTTCTTCTTTCAAATTCTATCACTAGAAAATCACTAGCTGTGCTAAGTGTGATACTTCTTTTTATAATTTATTAATTGGTTGGGTTTGGATTTCTTTCCTACAGTGGAGAAGAATTAGAATATCACCTGAAGGACCTTAGGCCAGCAACAGATTATCATGTCAGGTGAGTTAGCATGATTTGAATGTCACTTAAATATAAACTCTTCAATTATACAAGAATATATGTGAAAGTTTTTAAAGTAAATATGTAGTGTAGTTCAATAATTTCATGGTCACCTCTGTAGGTGTGTTTTTCAGTGGTTTCAAAATATTTTATCCTGGGTTTTATCTTGGACTGTGAGAGTGCTTTTTGGACAGTATCTTTCATTGTGCTGTTGTCATTGCTGTAGTAAGAGGCAAAAAGAAGTTCATGTATCTGTATTTCTGTATGGATAACAGGCCTGGAAGTGCTTGTGTATGAAAGTGGGATATCTGAGGTAGTTTAAAAATTGGACTCAAGCAACTGGTGTTCCTTCATTTCCTGTAACGTAAACACTGAAAGTGCTCCAGCATGCTTTTTTCATAAGTAGGCCACGCTTTGGGAATTAAATCTGCTGAATACAGATCCATCTGACCATAGTCATTTCAGCATGTATTCCACGAAAAAAGTGCATTCACACTGACCTGTGTTGATATTTTCATAACATATTTCTGTTTGATTCTGAAAATGTTTTACGCATTTATTAACTATTAACACATTCTAGTTTTGCTCTCTGATGGTTGTAACGCTGTGTTACCTGCTCATGTTGCTTTATTTTAAGGACTTTATTTATGAACCAAGGCTTTGAATTTACATCCTGTTCACTTACCCTCAATATCCTTTTAAAAAAAACATCGTTTCACTCCTGTCTATTGTTCCCTTCTGTTTTTCCAGACAAGGGCTAGGTTTGGCACACTGTTTCACATTAAGGTTGCTCCTGTTTGTAACACTTTAAAGAACAAACACCTTGCTTCTGTGCTCTAAAAAAACCAAATCCAACACCAAAATGTGTCCATCTAGCTTTGATTGTGTTGATTCTTTTTATTTTTAAGGATAGTTTCTAGTGGAGCCCTAAAATGAACTTTTCAAGTAGAAGCACAAGACCAGAAGGAACTTTTTATAAATGGGGAAAAGATGCAGCTCCCGAGTGGGACAGAGCCCTGGCCTTAGCAGCAAAGGGATGGTAACGAGGAGAAGGTTGTAAAACACTGTTGAGCTTCCTTCTGTAAGCACTGAACATCTCTTTTGAAGCCAGCTTCAAACACCAGAGAGGTCACCATGCACAGCTGGGTTGAGGTTTCAGTCGTTTTTAGGGGTATTGTGGGTATTTGCCCCAGGTCCTGGCTGACTTCTTCCTCCCTACCTACAGTTCTCTGCACCTTCCTGCAGGTTTGCCAAACTGTAGATTGTCAGTGAACAGTTAACAATAACTTCTGTTTAAAAAGGAGTGACTAAATACAAAAGTCAGACTTGCAAAGCAGCAGCACTGTTTGTAGTGGAGAGAGCTGATGCTGAAACAGTGGCTGTTTGCTTTCCACCATAGTTTTTTTTCTTCACTGAAACTGCATTATGTATTAACAACTGTGAAGGAATAAATCTGTTGAGTAAAGAAATTTATGAGGCCAGCAGTTACTGGGCAGATCGCCTTGGGTCTCCTTGACCTTGCAGCATCTCTCAGTGCTTTGTCTCTACTGGGCAAGGTGCTTGTGCTCGTTGCTGCCCTGCTGGGCTCTGGAACAACCTGGTTTGCTCTGAACTGCCACCGCTTCCCTTCAGGTGTGTTGTTTTGGTGCCCTCAGAGCTGGCTGTGCTCAGTGTTTCGGTGGCTTGCAGAAGATGCCCGTTGAGCTGGTTTTCACAGGGTTTTATTTCCCTTAGAGTGTGTGTTGGATGCTGGGCCACACTCATTTCCAGCACACGTATGAGCCACTTGCCAGATGCAGACTCAATTAATTAATTGCATTTCTTGTCACTCCTGCCTGCTAGCAGGTGATGTGTAAAGCAGCACCAGAACAGCTCTTGTCTACCTTCCCGAAAAGGTTTGAGTCTACGTAGGTGGCCATTGTACATAAATTACTCTTATCTACTGAAAACAAATTTAGAAATTGCCCTTTCTTTAGCTCTGCATTCAAGCACACAATAGCTACAGCCAACTCAGAGGTCATTGTCTGGTCATGGCCTGAACTTTTTTTTGAGTAGAAGACTTCCAATTTGCACTTTCCTTTTGCTGCATGGAAAATGTGAAGGGAAAAAATAACGTTATTAATTTTTCAGAGAAAAGCACCTCGTGAGGAAGTGCTCAACTATATCCTATTTGCTTTCCCATATTATTTGGTATTGCCTGTTCTATGCTGACATACAGAGGATTTGCTTGAAATCAAATTTGCCTTGAAGATTTTTAGTTTATCAGAGCGATGTTGCTGAGCTGTGTTAGTTCTAATCCATGGAGGTCCACTAAGTGTTGATGTCTGAGTTATCTAGGAGAAGATTGTACGCAAGGAAGGAGATCAGCAGATACCAGCACTCAATATGGTACATGTGGATCAAGCGTAAACCAGCCCTTAAAGTTGATACCTTTTTCTCTGTTGTATTTTAAAGAGTATTTTATCGTAGTGTGTGGAAGCCTGGCAATAGGCAAGGAAATATTGGTGGAAAGAAAAGATAATGAAGACAACTCAGTGGTCTGTGGGAGTATTTGCACAAAACACTGTTCTCTTCTGCTGTAATTTTTTTTTTTTGCATTCTTGTATAAGTGAAGTAAGGTAAGGATAGCCATTGGTGTGTGATAAGTCTGAAATTAGTGGATGGTATCGTGGGTGCTTTGGTAGTGAGATACTGTGGCCTAGGTGGTGCCCCTGTCAGCACATTTATAACCCATTTGAATACTGTTTCCAGGGTATATGCAATGTACAACTCAGTAAAGGGATCCTGCTCGGAGCCAGTGAGCTTCACCACTCACAGCTCAGCACCAGAGTGTCCCTTCCCACCCAAACCCTCACACAGGACCAAAAGCTCCATAACCTTACAATGGAAGGTAAGTAACGCTTGGGTCGGGCAAAAGCAGGGGAAAAGTACTGACAGTGAGCATAAATGTTGGAAATAATTGAAAGCTGAGACAGTCATTTTTCAGTAAGGGACTTGAACTTGCTGTACTCTGACAAATCCCTTCCTATGCACTGACTTGACTTTTAAAATGTATGTGTTTCATTATGTCCAGCTTCTTCCCAGCATTCGTTAAGAGGTTGCCAAGCCATGTGCAAAGCTTTGGTTTCACTTGAAACTGTGGTCGTTTGCCTGGGGGAGGTTGAAGCTATTTTCTCTTATTCCCCAAATCACCTTTTGTTTATTTTTGTTCATAGGCACCCATTGATAATGGTTCAAAAATCACCAGCTACCTTCTGGAGTGGGATGAGGTAAGTAGTAACTAGTTGAAATAAATACACAAATAAATGGCACTCAGACTTTACAAGGATTTGCTGAGTAAAGAAAAGTAATTAAATACAGGAGGAAGTAGAAATGGGAAAATGAAATCCTGATGGCATTAGGTAAAGAGTTGGAAAGGTGAAAGAGGCAGCGGGGGGGAAAACTTTCCATTCAGTGTATTTTTTACAGAGATGATGTTCTGTTTCTGTACACTTGATATCTTTTATCACTCATTTGGTGTACTTTATTTGTTAATTAGCGTTACTTACTATTTAATTACTTGTGATGTATCTTACGTTCTGTTCGTGATCTCTTTCTTCTGCTGCTGCGTGCAGAAAAAACACTTCTTCCTGCCTTAGAGGAGATGAGCTGTGATCTTGCAGACCTTTCTACAGAGAATGTACTCAGGGTCAAAATAAGTGTCCTTTGTGTAGTGGCAATTAGTCCCCTTCCAGACACAAAGGAAATAAGTTATCTCCTAAATATCTTCCATGGTTAGTGAGCATTGGGCTGTTGGGAGAGTGCCCTGACAGATGATGTGCAGCGTTTGTTGGAGATGGGTTCTTGTGAGTCCTGCCTCTGTCCCCTAATTTCTGCCCCCTTTCCTTTATGCAAGCCACATTTCTGCAAAAAGCACGAATCAGGGAGTGTTATCTCTGAAGGAAAAGAATAAATCTTGGGTGACAGAAAGGGCTTGGGCAACATGTAAATAAAAAGTCACAAGTCGGGAAATGAAGGGCGTGAAAGAGTGTTTGGTTGTAAAGTCTGGGAAACATCTCTTGAGCTCTTTTGTAGTCTAAAAATATTTGAAAGGGAGTATTCTGTTATGAATAGTTTTCCACCATGGCATTAGTAACACATTCCCTGCTCGTTCTGCTTCGTGTTGGGTGTTTGGAACCACTCACTGTGCAAACATTTATTGTATGCACTGTCACAGCTAGTGGGGTCTGCATGATGAGAAACCCTCAGCACCTGAACTAAAGTTAAACAATAGCTTCAGAATGACTTGCTGTCCCTCTGCACATAATGGAAAGGCAAAGGTTGTCACTGGAGAAGGGAAAAAGGAGAGTGTGAAGTCTGGGAAAGCAGATTAAAGAGAGATTTCTCCAGAAGGATGGGCCAGGATGATCCTGTTAGACCTGTGACACCTTGACTGTGCACTTGTGATCTCCTCCAAGGCTTCCAGTAACTTGGAGCTGAGGGAACAGAGCAGCACAGAGCAGTGGAAACATGGATGATTCCAGCCTGCAAAGGAAAGGGAAGCAACAGAAGGTCTTGTCAGAAGAAGGACCATCAGCAGATAATTAATACCGTGCAAATACTGCAATGTTAATTTTGACTACATGGAGCATAGGCATAATTTTGGATATATATAGGGCAGTTCTAAAATGCTTTTGTCCTTTAAACTCTTTAATAAGAGTTTTGTCTTCAGAGAGAATGGTTATGACACCTGTTTTTCTCAGAGCGAAAGCAGTTTGGTTTAGGGTAGTTCAGCTACCAATGGAAAAAAATTAAGGCATCCAGATTCCCTTAGATTAGATTCCCTACCTATTTTAATTACCTTGTTTTCTCAGTAACAGCCCTGAAATCTGAGATTATAATGGATAGCTAGCCAGCACAGATGAAAGAATAATGGCCCTGCACAAATTAATTTGGTACATCTCCAGTGGTCTGACAGGACTCCTGGCTGAAGTGTAGCTGTCAGGTTCTGAGACAGCTAATGCCACAGGTGTAGCTTCTCTAAAAAATTTTTCCTCCAATAAGAGACAGAAATGCAATTTTAAGCCACTGAAATTAAAACCTGCTATCAAAGCTTATGAAAGGAAAAGTCTGAAGACGCAGGCTGGCTGTGCCTGGGTTTGCAGGAGCCTCATCACACGTAGTGGTGGGCTGGCAGGCTGCTGCTCTCGCTTCTCCATGTGCCGTGGCAGGTTGTGCCTCTGACGTGAAGCGCATTTAGCTACTGGAATTATGGCACCCAAGTACAAAAGAGAATTCACTCGCGGTGCCCCGTAGCCTCGTACTTGGCTGTGTAAACTCCACGTAAGCAAAAGCACTGCCTTCCCCACAATGCCACACTGTGTCCTGGGGAAATCAAGGAATACATACATCAAGGCACAGGAGAAGGCTTGCCAGGCAACGCTGAGCACTGCCAGATCTCAGCTAGAGCAGCATTCATTAGCTGCGAGGCATAGGATAAAATATAAACACGGGAAAATCAGCGATCAGAAGGAAATTAAATTGTGGCCGCAAAGCAGAGAGGGCTTTGCAGGAGTGGAGAGCAAGAAATCTGTCAGATGATAAAGGTGGAAAAACACCCTGAAGTGGCAGCCTGCCTAGGAAGTTGAGTCCCTTTCTAGGAAAGAATGGTGTGGAAAGCCCTTGCCACACTCATGACGCACAGGTCCTGGAAGGCTGTTGTGCAAAGGCTGCAGCTCAGACTGGAAACAAAGCTGGCATCAGGCATGGGAGGTGTGGAGAGTGGTGGAGGCATCCAGGCAAACACTTCCAGTTGTGTCCCAGTCACACCAGTGCGTTCCCCCAGCTCGAGCAGAGTTACCCCTCCAAGGGAGGGGCTTCTGCAGCCCCTTTGTGCTCCTGCTGGCGGGTCACGGGTTGTCTGTCTGTGGGGCAGTTCAGATCTCAGAGTGTGTCAGATGCTCAGCAGTGTCTCACCTGGTTCCTCCTGTTTCTGACAAGGCAGAGGCGCCGTTTGTAGCATCCAAAGTGCCACCACGAGTGTAGGTGGCATCACTTTTACGTGCAGAAAACGAATCCTGGCTGTAAAGCAGCAGCCGAAGTGCCGTGTTTACAGCCCCAGGATTAGGCAAGGTGGGAAATTCTAGACGGTTATACTGCTTAATATGTTACTGTGCCAGCCCTACTCAGCTGCTGGTTCAGTTTAGTTGTGAGGTTTGGGGTTTTTCCTGACCTGCAGACTCTGAAAGATTGTCAATGCATAAAGCTATTCCAGCTATCCTACATTTTTCTATCTCGGTTTGGATTAAATGCTTTGTAATGTGACTGGTGCTACATGTTTAGTTAGAAAACACAAATGCTTTCCCTTTACTGATCCAAGTCTTTGAATTAGAGTTGTAATACCTTGCTAATAAACTGTTATCTCTTAAAATGCCCGAAGAACTATGAAGGACACTTCATTCTTTAATAGGAGAGTAAAAGACCAGTTCAGCAAATTGTCACTCAGATACACTGGATGTACCCTAGGAAAATTTCCTCTAACTCCAAAGGAGTTAGGATCAGCTCCTGTCTCAGGTGTTTTGGATTTCATTGGGATTGGAACACGCTTTCACCACAGGTGCTGGGATTGGCATTAGTTGTCTGGCAATAAAATCAGTTAAAATTAGTAATTAAGGAAAACTTCACCTTCTTGCTCTTCTGCTATGAACTTTGGACTTACAAACCTGAACTAATCAATTGATGACTTAGTGCCAGGACAGATTATTCAGGGTAAGCAAAAGGCTAATCGGGGAAAAAATAGCATTAAAAATATACCAAACAGAAAACATGACTGTAAAGGAAGTGATGCTTTCCCTGATGCCAGCATTCATCAAAATCAGTAAACTGTAACTGCAATGAAAAATGCTGCTGGCACTGCTATAAGAACCAGGCCTTTGTTACTAATTAGATGTGAAATGCTTGTTGTGTGATTAAGTGGTAGTAAATAAATGTTTCTCTTGTGTATATGGATAGCGAGAGTATCCTATTCATTCTCGATGGGAAAGGGCAGGAATGTTCCTGAGCCAGAGACGAGGACATCCCTCTCACACCGTGTGTGTGTGTCCCTGTTTTGTGTATAACTCAAAGCAGCTTTAATTCTTACCCAGTAAGCAGCTCATTTTAATTTACTGGAGAGAGAGACCGATACAATTCCACACATATTAATGATTTGATGATGGATAGTTAATAATGCAGTTTACGTAGAGATAAATGGGGATAATTTTGTTCTGCTGCAAAGTTTTAAATTCCTCGATAATCTGAGCCAGGCATCTCAGTGATGATGCACCAGAACAGGATACAGGGAGCTCCATGTTTGTGTTTGTTCACTTACCTCTGAGTGTGTTCTGTGGCTGTGCCACTCTCGTGAGGCATGCAAGAGGAGAGCCTTGGACAAAATTGGGGTTTGTGTATAATTTAGGGATGTTTTGCAGTTCCTTTGCTGCCTTCTGAGTGTTTGTGTATAGAGAAGATTCAGTTACTTGCATAACTGGCACAGTAAATGCTTTGCAGAGATCTCGGGGTGTGTTACACTAATTGTTGACAGTTTGCTCCGCGGCTCCGTGTCAGATTGAATTTCAGTCTGTTCCTTTTTATTGCCAACATGACCCAAGCACAGAAGCCAGTGCTGGTGTGGCCATAGCAGATGTCAGTCCTGCATCCTGGTCACAGATGTGGTGCTGAGCTTTGCTTCAGTCGTGTGCAGTGAGGCCTTGTGCAGGACTGTGCTCCATTCCTGCAGCACTCTACCTGCAGTGGCCCCTTCCTCCTTTTGTGTTTATTTACTGGGTCTGCTGCAGGGAACTCTGTCAACAAAACTCATTTCAAACCTCAAATCCCTTCTTCAATAAAGACACTCTCCAAAGACAATTGAGCACCTTGTGTTAAGTGAGTGTGCAGCTTGAAATACTGCTGAAATAGCAGGCAGAGCTCTTAATTGTGTTTAAACACTGTGCTGGAGCATTGTGCAGAGTAGAAGGGGTTTGTGGAGCTGAATTGTCCTTGTTTCCTCAGACAGGTGCTGATGGTCCATCACAGGGTGGGCTGTCCTGCAGAAGAAAAGGGAACCCAGGCTGGAGAAGGCAGGGCTGGGGAGGGCCAACAGCGCTCTCCCTCTGAAATCTGGGGATCAGAAATGATACAGTGTATTTTAAGCAATTTATGAAACGTTATTTGAAGGATTAGAAACTTGGATGCCAAGTGTACAAAGAATAGGAGAAGGATTCTGGGAAAGCTGTAAGACTCTTGGGTGGCAGCCAGTACCAGCCTGCCAGTTGTTCCTGTCTATAATTATGCCAGCATTAGTGCTTTCATAAATCTTGGGAGAGAAGGAGCGGAGAGGCTATTTCCAGGCTATTAATGCCAGGATAATTAGAAATATCGGCCAGCCTCTCCAATTAGTGCCAATAGAATCCAAAATACCAGCCAGTCTGAGTAATCTGAATACCAGTTGGTCTCTGAGTGAGTCTGGGGAATGTACAATACCAGTTCTAGAAGAGAAATATATACAATACCAGGGTTTGTACTGTTATAAAGTTAAGGATACCTTAAATGTTTGGAAGTCTTGGCAAAGTTTTAACCAACCAGTCTGACAAATGAGTTTGCTTGGCCCATCACTCTCAGTTCAGGCATTGTGCTATAGGTGAGATTTTCCATGATTTTCCTTTTTAGCCAGCATTGTTTTATTGACCACATGCTTAGCAACTGGTCACTTTGTTCTCTTGGGAAAAAAGCATAGGGAAATAATTTTTAAAAAGGCATTCTTAAACAGAAATCCAAAATAAATTAAATGTTTTCAATTATTTATAAGCAGTGAAGTCATTAAAGAGTTGAGGAAAAATTAATTTAATGCAACTCAACCTGTAAAAGAGTTTGCATAGGGGAAAAAAAAATCTATTTTTAGTAGTGCTGCACTGATGAATAGATATTTTACTGAAACATAAGATTTCTAATTAGGTTTTGTATAGTCTGCATTTTAAATACATTACTGCTGAGTTGAGAAATATGCTCACTTGTTATTTTTGTCCTAAACAAATTCTATCATAGAACTCTGTAACTAGGAATTCTATCATAGCACTCAGTAGCTAGGGGTTTTAGATCTGAAAAGGTTTTCTCGTTTACAAAATGTTTTTGCTTGAGGTTTCGTGATTCTAATTTACTTGAGCTGTGCAGTAATGCTACAGCTGGAGCAGGTGGGTGAAGTTGAAGGAGATTGTGTGTAAAGAAGTTCTAGAACAAGTGTAGGCTCCCACTGTATAAATAAAAGTTCTGGCTGTTTGCCAGCGTGATAAATGTCCCTTCAGTGCCTCCACATTGTTGTGCTGTGCTGGAGATCTGCGTGGTTGTTTCTAGCGTGATAAACACATGCTGGAGATTCACTACAAACGTTTCTGGGAGTTTTTCCTTCTGTGTCACAACCCGAGGGAGAAGAAATAGAAACCGGCAGGGGCTGGAGAACGGGCTGGTGAAAAATGCATGTCCCACTCGGGCATTTTTGAGATCTTTGGTGGTGATGTTCTGAGCATGGGGGGGGAACAGTGTGTGGGAGGGCAGAGTGAGCCCAAGGAGCCACAGCAGGCGAGGCTGTTGGCCTCAGGGAGGGATGCCTGTGTAAATAGTAAAATAAAAATTTAAAATTGTACAGACACGTGCCAAAACTAGTAAATGGCTCAGCAGAGCTTTTCAGTCAGAAGAAGTTGCAGAGATGGGCATAACCCTGTCTCCTGCACATGCTGGAGCCCATGGATGTGCTTTGTCAGGCTTTTATTCTGGTGCGCTTTTGGGTACTTCATAATGTAGTTGGCCATTAATTTTGTATTTGAGTAGTGAAATTAAAACTCCTTACAACTGCTTCAGTTCTGGTACATACTGTTTAGGAGGAGCTGAGCAATCTATGCCCTTTCTCCTGAAAGATTTTGAACTGACTGTTTTCCATGTGTGGTATAGGATGAGTCCAGATATTCCCTGTTACTTTAGGGTCTCTGTCTTGCAAACAGCTTGGCTTTATTTCTGCCCCAGGGTGTACCAAGCTGGGGTGGATTGATAAGGGGTTTGTTTTGTTTCAAATGTGATGGGGTGGGGGAGAGAACTTCTGAGTGTCCTTGTGCTCAGTGGTGCTGAGTCACAAACCAGTACCTGAGGAAGCTGGAGAAATGTCTCGATACCCTCTGGGCTGCTGTCTTTGGCAGGATGGATCATTGCTCCAGGTCATGTTGATGTGAAGCTCCCATAAACCATCCCTCTGGCAAACAACTTCCTTAACAAAGTTGCAAACTTCCCAACAAATCCTGTTCACCCATCACATGCCGTGTGCTCCGGGCAGTGGGGTGGGTGCAGAACCTGGCACGCTGAATATTCCTCTGTGATGAGTAAATCGTGCCCCGGAGAGCACGGGTGGGTACCACCCAGCTTGTCCCACTCCTCTGGCCATGCTGGACCGTGGGGAGCGAGAGCCCTCTTGTGGGATAGAGAATTCCTGAAGCAATCCCAGCGAGGGATGCACGTGTGGGGGATCGTGCTTGCGAAGAAATGTTGGCTGCACCTTTCCCGTGCTCCTGTGACCGAGTAGATTCAGAGATTTATTTCACTCATAATTTTTCCACTTTTTTGTTCGTGAGTGGGATAAATTGCGTTTCAAGCTGGAGCTGTGGACACATCTCACAAGGTGAGAAGAGGAGGGATCTGACAGCAGGCTGGCCGTGCTGATCCGTGTGATTTTCAGAGCACAGCAGTGCTGTCAGTGCTTGCACAGCTCCCTTTGCACGGTGCCTCTATGAAAACATCTAATTCCGATATCGTTTAACAGCTCCTTTTAAAACGAGCGTTGCGTGGTTTTGTTTCATAGCGATCCGATTACAGATTTCTCTCTTTCTAGGGAAAGAGGAACAGTGGTTTCAGAGAATGTTACTTTGGGAGCCAGAAGCATTGCAAGCTGACCAAGCTGTGCCCAGCTTTGGGTTACACCTTCCGACTGGCGGCCCAGAACGACATTGGTACTAGGTGAGTTCCTCAGGGAACACACTTTCTTGAGAAGAAGTGGTAGTTGAAAAGTTTACCTATCAATGCCAGCATAAAGAGGAACGTCTGGGGGATTTTTGTTTCTTTTCTCTTCATGGTTTCGAGTTAAATATCTGACATTTGCTCTGTTATTAATGCTTCAAGGTAAGTCAGCTTTCTGTGGTGATATCCTTCACCTCCCAGGGAATTGCTGTGTGCCTTCAGCATGATGAGATCTGCCTAAGCAGATAGGCTCCTTTTAAGGTGTTAAATGGTGTTTTGTGGTCTATTCCTAATACAAAAAGAATACATCTGTTATGTTAAATTCCCACTAGGGACCTCTGTGAACCAAGAAAAACAAGCAAGGGGAAGTTGAGCTACAGATTTTGAAAGGAATCTTGATATATTTATTTTTCTGGTTTAAAGCAAAGCCCTTCTGTCTGTTTTCAGCAGTACAGTCCCTTCCTTCTTTGGGACTGGCAGGGCTGGCCGATGGGGTGGGAAAGCAGGGAGAGACAGGCAGGACTGAGAGAAGACAGGCACATCCAAGGCACTGAAAGATGGAGTTTAGCTTCTGCTTTTCCTTGCATGTGAACTGGTGCACTCACATGAAGATGGTGAAAAATCAGACTTAGTTCAATCCTCTGGGAGCTGCCAGGGAACACTGGGATGAAATATTCTGCAGCTGAGGAGCAGAGTGTGCCCAGAGAGACGTTGTGCTGCAGGGGCTGTGTGTGCTCCTGTGCTCAGGCCAGCAAAGCAGGCCAGGAAAGGTTTAGCTGTGAAGAAGCCAAACATCCAGTGCCCTTGTGTACTCCTTTATTGTCCTTCTTAGCTAAACAGGATCTAATCGTTATTACAAGGACACAAAAGAAACACTAGTGGCATATAACAATGTGTTTTGTGGAGGGAGACTCCTGCGTTGTTCTCTCTTCTAAAACACAATCCTCTCAGTAATTTATAGCTTTAGAAAGCTTCTTTATTCGTGTTCCTGCATTTTCCCTGAGGTGGACTCAGACCACTCGTGCACAGAGTCCCTTTTCCCAACTTCTTTCGAGATTGATTCCCTCCCCATTGAAATAATACTTCATGTGGAGAGAGATGGGGGCTGAGCTGGAGCTGCTGAGTGTGACTGGAAGGGAATTGGGTTTGTGCAGAGTTCCCAGTTCTGGCATCTCTTTTCTTTGCCAGATTCCAGATTTCTGAAATACCTTAGGGCATGTTTCAACACTCCTCCTCCACCCCCCCTTTTTTTTGTTCTCTTTCTCCTTTTTTTCTCTCCCCTCAGGCTGTTGAGGAAGGAGTGAATTAAAAACTATTTATGGTCAGCTGCTCTGTGCTAATCTATGAGATAACCACCAGCAACACATGCCTTATTTTTATAGACAGCACTCGAAATAATGGCATGATAATGTCGTCTAACACTTCATGTCATTAGATGGTTTTGGTTTGTTGTAGTACTTGTGGACTTACTATGTATGATGATTTTTGTCTTGTTTGGGTTTTAGTTATAGGTGGTTTATTTAAATATAAGTGTATTTCAACAAATAGGTTATCTTTGAGAAAGAAGATTCGGAGTAAGGAGATGTGGCTTTTTCTGTGTTAAGTTCATGGTGTGACTAAGGCACAAAATATGTTTTGTACTTTGGAAACATTTGAAAATTGCAAGACTGTCACGTTCCATGGAGAGTTTTGATTAGAGTTTATAGAAGCTATATTCTGCACATCTCAGGTTCAACATCCAGAAGTTGAACACTTGAGGCTTTATTTCCTATACTTTAGTTCCCATTTGTTTAAATGAGATTTTCCTCCACAGTTAATACCAAGTTAATTTTTTTAGGCATTCAAATATTTTTTCCAATGTTATTGTGGTGAGATCTGTAAAAATGACTGTGAGGACACATTATCCTGCATTTTTTTTCTATTCTTAGTTCTGGCATTTCCTAACTGGGTGTTCATCTTTTCCACCTGAGCAATTTGAACATTGCCCGAGTTTTCTGAAAATGTGAAATATTTCACTAAGTATGTTGAAGTTTAGGTTTCTTTGTTTTTGTGATGGTTTGGGGTTTTTTGGTTTGGTTTTTTTTTTATTTCTTTGTTTGGGGGGGAGGAGTTTGGAGGTTTGTTTGTTTGTTTTTAATATTCCTCTCTCTCTCTGCTCTGTCTCTGAGCAGTGGGTACAGCCAGGAGGTGGTTTGCTACACTGCAGGCAATATTCCTCAGACCCCTTCTGCACCACGGCTCGTTCGAGCTGGCGTGACGTGGATCTCACTGCAGTGGAATAAAGTAGAAGGATGCACGCCAGAGGAAGTGATTTCCTACACCCTGGAAATTCAGGAAGAAGATAATGTAAGTACTGTGTTGCTGTAAAGTGCATGACTTAGACTGAGTTTTGATTTACTAGTTGAAGATCACTGAGAAGAAGCATGGACTGCTGCTTTGGAGGGCCTTCCAGGAGTACTGGGTACTTGGCAGGGTGGAGCTGTGTGATTTGCACTGCTGCACAGCAGAATTAGCAATCCTTAGCTGAAAATCTCTGCTGTCATCTCTGATTACTTACAAAGCCACTCAGGATTCTGTGAGATACAGGGCAGCTTGTCCTTAGCCAGGTCAGTCTGCCATGTCCTCCTGCTGCTCCTTGGTGGGCTTGTGTTCTTGTCATCTGTCACTTCCAGTTCTGTAGCAGCTTAAACTGCCACGATTGTTTTTGTCCTTATTTTGCAGCAAAATTACATTATTCAAGGCAGCTGCAACATGTTTCTTCTAAAGGAAAAACCCTATGGCCTTGCAGCTTAAAAGTAGTACTAGTAATAATAATTATTATATATATTATATGTTGGTTTTTTGGTTTTTTTTTTAAAAGCACTCAACTATAAAGCCCCTTTGCTATAATGTGTTGTCGGTACAGACTAACACAGGGAACACTTTCTCAGACTCCTCAGTTATGAGAATTTGTTTGATTTTGTATTTTTTTAGGATAGCGTGTTTCACCCCAAGTACACTGGAGAGGAGCAAGCCTGTACTGTGAAGAATCTCAGAAGAAGCACACAGTATAAATTCAGGGTAAAATCTTTTTCCTCTAGTCATTGTGTGGTGTTTTCTGTGTTGGGTTGTCTCCAGGTAGTGCAGGGATCCTTTACTGCTCCCTCCAAAACGGAGTCATCAAATACAAATTTGCTTTATGCTGTGACCTAATATATTAAACTGTTAGTTGTATTTTTGCTTTAATCACACAGGAGATGCTGTTGCTCAGACTTCGGGGAAGAATCACAGTTCTCAGTACCATGTGAGAGGATGTTGTAAAAGTGTGCCTCAGGGTGTCAGGTGGTCGTAGTCAGCTGCATTGCTCCCAAAAACCTGGTCCCTGGTGACAAACCCCATCTCACTTCTACCGAATGCAGCAAACACTGGGAGGTGCCCAGCCAGCACAGGGGCCTGTGTTCCCCTGGCAGCCACAGATTGAAGCTTTTCTGTCTCATATGCCCGTGTGGCTGGTTCTGGAGCTGGTTTTTAGCAAGTGCTGGCGTCTTCTACTCTGTGGATGCTCATAAACACAGAGCCTCCTGAGAGATACTCTGGAGTCTTCCTGCAAACACCAAGTTCAGTCATTTTCCTCTCTGGTGCTGAGGTGTCTAATCACAGCACAGTGCTGGGTGCTGCTGTCGAGGAGAGCGCAGTGGGCTTTATCCAGGATCAGCCGTGGTGCCGCTGTCCATCCATCCCCGACTGTCCACTGCAGTGGCTCCACAAGATGTACCACCCAGAGTGTGGTGTCCCTCTGGGGATGGCCAGAAGCTGTGTGTGAAACCAACACCTGGCTTCTCTAGGTCTTCGTATATTCAGGAGCAACAAAAAGAAAACTTTACCCAAAGACTCCTTTCAAGCATAGAGTCATAGAGTGGTTTGGGTTGGAAGATCTCCTGATTCCAACCCTCCTGCTGTGGGCAGGGACACCTTCCACTAGAGCAGGGTGCTCCAAGCCCCATCCAACCTGGCCTTGGACACTTCTATCCATGGGGCATTCACAGCTTCTCTGATCAGCCTGTGCCGGGGCCTGACCACCCTCACAGGGAAGAGTTTTCCTGCTCTCTGGGACAGAGAACTTTGTGAAGTTGCCTGGAGAACTACCCAAAGAATTGGGAAATTTTTGTGTTGTCACTCGGAGATGATGCCTTTTAGCTTAGTGTTATAAAGGCTGCTGTGGCTGGTAAGAGAAGTGCTTCTTTGTGCCTTTAGTGCTTCTTCGCAGCCCTGCTTTCAAATTAAACATGGATTTTACAAAACTGCATTGATATCAGAGCAAATTTGTAGCTTGGTGTCACTGGCTTCAGGCACAACTTTGATCTGACTTCTAATTGTGTGATTACTGATACTCTGAATTACTTTGTTGTAAATAGCAGTTTGAAATACCTCCAAAACAAAAATAGCAAAGTCATAGTTCTCTTTTTTCTTTTATGAGCAAAATACTGCAAGTTGACGCAGTGATTTTAAAAAATGACTTTTTCTTTAAAGGGAAAACCAGCACTGTTTTTATCTTAAAAATGTCATGATCTCTTTCTGATGGAGGGAGGGGAAGAAATCACTGTGGTTTGTAAAGAAACATCGTGACAATCTAATATCTGTTATTAGAATTCCACACACTTTGGGATGTGACATACTTTCCAGTTTGGTGACATTTGTGCAATTACTAAAGAAGTCTGATGCAGAACTGCCAGAAGAGCAGTTGTAGTGAACGAGGGCAAACTCGTTGTGGTTTTGTTTCAGCTGTTTGCTTCCAACGTGGAAGGGAAGAGTTCTCCCAGCGAGGTGTTGGTCTGCACAACCAGCCCAGACAGGCCAGGACCTCCAACCAGACCCGTGATCAAGGGGCCAATAACATCTCATGGCTTTAGTGTGAAGTGGGGTAAGTCCAGATTGCTGTAGCAGAGCTTTTTGGGGTCGTAAGAAATTAAAATAAAATCGCGTAAATATGTGTTAGAACTTAAATTTTTTTTTTCATGCTGCTTCTCAGTCCAAAGTTGAATGTGTTTAGAGAACTTGACAGCTTAATTCTTTTAATATTGTAACAGGGGTGTAGAGGCTCTTGTGTTTTCAGAAGCAAAAATGTTTTGTTTTTGATTAACTCGCACTCAAGCGCATCTTCAGGCTTTTCACTGTCCATTTCATGTCCCATTGCAGCTGTATTCCAGCTGCTTCCTTTATTAATGGGGCAAACCTCCACGCAGTTTCTCTTTCAGTGCTTTTTCCATACATTTTGTTTGAATCATCATTATCCAGCAGCCTTATTCTGATTCATGCTGAAAACAAATGTCTGTCACCCACTTCTGCTATGCATTACTTGGTGTAGTTAACATGGAGGAGTTTGTGGAGAAGGAGCTGGATCAGAAACAGGTTTGGTAATTGTTTTGTTGTCTTTCACTCCTATTCTTGTCTTATATTTTCAGATCCTCCACAGGATAATGGTGGTTCAGAAATCTTAAAGTATCTGCTGGAGATTTCTCAAGGAAGTCCAGAAGGTAAACTTGGGACAAGTTGTCTCAATTTCAAAAAACTGTGGGTACTATAAGGAAGTCCTGACTGTTTAGGCTATTATTGTTATTATCATTATTGCCCTAATAATGTGATTGAAACAGAGTTATGTACTTTGCAGGGTTCCTGGGTGAGCTGGAGTTGGATTTTGGGAAGGTTTTGTAGTGGGTTTTTTAGGTATCCTCTTTTTACTAATAATGATAGAATTTTAGGTTATATGGCTAAATCTCGAAATGTTTTTATTTCGATTTGTGTGCATATATTTGCACATTTATACATTATACATAATACTTAGATTTATTTATATTTGTATGTATGTGTATTTGTGTGTATGTGTGTTATGTCTTCAAGTGGGAAATAACATTCATAGTAATACTAATAATTTTTCTGAAATACATCATTTATGGAAGACCACATTGAAGATTTTCCTTTCTCCTAGACACTCCTAAATGTGCTGCTTTCCACTTCTCTAAACTTGGATATATCTTTTGTTTTAGCAAATCAGTGGGAAGTGGCCTATAGTGGCTCAGCTACAGAATATACCTGTACTCACTTGAAACCAGGCACTTTGTATAAACTCCGGGCATGCTGTATCAGCACTGGTGGACACAGTCAGGTGGGTATTATCTAAAAGTAAGGGCTGTTGGGTTTATATTTTTCAGAGATTTATCTGCTGGTTTTGGTAAAATACTTCTGCTTTCAAAAGAAGGGGAGTGTTTTCCCTGTAGCACAGTAAAACTACACTGATTGCAGTTAATCTTTTGCTGCAAGTTGCTGAATTTTAGATTTCTATGTGTGTCTAATTTTCTTTTCAGCAAGCTGCAATTTAGTGAGATTTGATTTCCTCAAAACCAATTTATAGTTGTTTATATTTGCATTAGAAAAGACCATCATGTTTATCTGGTGTGGCCACTTCCTTGAAAAAGGCCGCAGCCTCTAATGTGCTTGACCCTGTATTGACTGGAGATGCAGAAAGAGGTAGTTTGTTGCAACAATAATCTTTCATGTGGCTGGATTCTTTAAGGTTTTGGGTTCCTTTTTTCAGACATTGATTCTTGTAATTCCCTTCTTTGATTTAAATTCACTACGGTACCTATACTCTTATTCCTCCTGCTTTGATATGTTTTTTTCTCATTTAAGATTGAGTACTTTAGGCATTGACATTATTTTAAAACCAAGGAAAATTAAAACAGAGAGAGAGCCCAGTTTTGAGAATGCTAATGAAGGAACTCTATTAACTGTATTTGAATTAAAACAGAGAGCCCAGTTTTGAGAATACTAATGCAGGAACTCTATTAATTGTATTTGTAAGTAACATGCTTGATAGCATCTGCTCTCCTTTATTGTATATATGAATTTCCATGAAGTGGTGGGCGTAGAAGACGATTTCCTGTGCTGCTCTGTAGCCGTGGCTCACTTTGAAGGTGGTGGGTGTGCCAGAGGGGTGACTGAGCTGTGTTCTCTCTCCCCCAGTGCTCTGAGAGTTTACCTGTCCGTACGCTGAGCGTCGCGCCGGGGCCCTGCCGCCCGCCCCGGGTCCTGGGCAAGCCGAGGCACAGGGAGGTGCAGCTGCAGTGGGGTAAGCCAGTGCAGCATCCTGCTGCTCTGAAGCTTTGCTTCTGGTGCTCAGCTGCTGACCTTGAGCCTTTGTTTCTGCTGCTTGTGTCCTGTTTGCTGGGAAGTGCACAGCAAAGTCCGGTGAAGTCTGAGCAAGTCAGAAGTGCAGCTTCTCATCAGCTGTGGTGCCTCAGTGTTGGATTTCTGAACTCAGTTGTCCTTTAGGTCTTACACTGTCCTCCCTTTTTTTTTTAGCCCTGTCCCTCTCAGGGCTATTAAGTATCAGCTTAATTAGAATATCTGTCTTTCTATTTCAAAAACACAGTGTAATTGAAAATCTTCTTTTTAATTCGTTTGCAATATTGGCTTGGCAGAGGCGTTTTGGTACTTCTAATATATAACTTCTTTCAAAAATTTGAGTTAGAACATATTGAGGGTTTTGGGTGGCATTTAAATCCTGATCCACAGTATAACACATGTAATCTGTCAGACCTCTGTTATTTTGCAAAGATGTTGGACTACAGTCATGGCACTAAATTGTCAGAAAATGCACATTTTTCAGAATACAAGGCACATGCCAGTTTCCAACAGAGTGTTTTCTTCACAGTGATAATCTTGCAGCATCCAAGTATTTTTGTGGCATCATTTGTTAAGCCAAATTCTGGATAAGTAAAATTTCTAACTGTCAAATATATTTCAACACCAGTATAAAAATTCATCTAAAATCCAGTGTTGCTTCCTGGAAGCCTTTTGGTGGCCACTGTTTCTCTGATCCCCAGGCAGTTTGATTCTGTGGTACTGCCTTGTAAAATAACATGCAAGTACTATCAAACACATTGTTTTCACGGGCAAAAGAAAGGTGCCCACAACAAAAGAGAGATATCTGTGTGTGTGTCTCTATACACAGAAACAGAAATACACATTTCCATGGTATATGAAGTAAAAAATGGCTCTTCCCAGCACACGCCTTAATATTATTAACAAATTACATGATTTCTTTCAGATATCCCTCCGTCAGAAAGTGGCTGCCCTGTCTCTGAGTACAGCGTGGAGATGACAGCCCCTGAAGAAGTGGTTTCTGAGGTGTACCACGGGCCTGAGCTGGAGTGCACCGTGAGCAGCCTCCTCCCCGGGGCCGCGTACAGGTTCCGAGTGCGGGCCCTGAACGACGGCGGGGTACGTGCGCCGCCCTGGCCCCTCTGGGGCTGGCTCTGAGCTGCCAGTGCTGCTCAGCAGGAGGGTCGGGGGGAGATGGGCAAAAGAAAAACCACATGATAAATGCTTTGAAGGAACTTTGGAGGAAGAGCTGCGGTTTTAGACCTGGTTCTCTTTTGAAAGGAGATTTCGGGTACCGATACGATTTGACTGGCTAAAATCAGCTGCTCCGAAATGTGCAAAATCCCTGCTGAAAGTCGTGGCTGCTTGCAGGGAGGATTCTCTTTATCCTCATTCTGTTGCATTTCCTTCTTTATGTTTTAAATCTAAAGTGTGTAAAAACAAGAACTGGAATTTCACCCAGGTGTTATGTTTTGAGGGGAAACTCACATTCCTGATGATTTTTTTGTTTTTAATTTCAAAAAAATATATGCTTTATAGATTCTATGAGATTTTCTTTGTTAAATGATTTCCTTGGAAGAAGCACCTTCCCAAATACATCAGAAATTCTGTCTGATGTCCGTGGAGACCTGCAGAAAGATCTTTTTTTTTCATGGAGGTTTGGGTTGATTACGCTTGCCTTTGTGTCATTCCAGTGGTGTTATATAAAGTCCCAACAAAACTAGGTGCATTGATGTATTTCTTCCCAGGAAGTCTTGATGACAAACATAACACAAAGGTTTAAAGTTACTCGCTTACAGGGAGAAGTTCTGTTAAAACTTAACTTGGGTATTAGAAAAATCTGCAAGACCGTTAAGCTGTTTTGTCTTTAAAATACCTACTGTTTTGTTTTTGTGAAAAATTAATTAAATGCACATGGAAAGATTAGATTTGCTTGCTGGAGTGAAAGCCATTGCCTAGCTGGTAGCTTTGAATAAATTATGCCTTGCCTTTTTTTTTTTTAATCCTTTTTTTTTTTGGCAGAACAGTTGCAAAGCATTTGTGGTTCCACTCTTAGATGAGGGGGCTAGTTCTGGTTTGGCTGGGTTTTTTCTACCAGGTGCAAAACAGGGGAGGGTGTCCTTTACCAGATTCTTCCTCAAAAACAGCAGAAGTCAATAAATGAGATTTTTTGACATGTGCATTCTTTATAAGACAAAGTAATCAGTGCTGGCCTTTCTTTGATGGCAGACACTGACATGTCTGCTGAGATGTTTGCTGGGGTTCATCATTTCTGTGTTGTTTGGCCTTTTTGTAGTGGCTCATTTCTTTCGTGCTCGGTAATATTGGATTACAAAATAAGTAAATATCAGTGTTTTTCCTCTAATTGCTTCCAAGTGAAGTTCCTTTGTTCTGGAGAACAATTTCTAATTAACTTGGGGATGTACTGAGGAAACTTCACTCTTCCACTCAGGAGGCCTCAGAAAGGCTGTTTCAGTGCTATCTCCTGTCCTCGCACTGCTGGCTGAAGCCAGGCTCCCAGACTCCTGAAAATTGGCTTTTTTTTCTTTTTGCTAATCTGCATTTAAATTATACTTCTGCCACGGGCTCAGAGGTTGTCTGGGCTGAGCTGCCTGTGGAGCGGAGCGTCCACGGCGTGTGCGCAGCGTGTCCCTGCACGTTGTACCAGACTGGGGCTCCAGCACATCCTGTCCTTTTACAATGAACTTGGGGCAGGCATTTTGTGTAAAAGAAGCTGGATATGGACTCCAGTACGTGCTTTGCTCTTGTTGTGCTCCTCTTCATATCCATGAGAAGCCAGTGATGATACGTGAACACACTGTGCTACGGTAAGGCAGAGGGACACAAACTGTTCCTCAGTTACTGAGTGCTCATTCTCACTTTTGGGCAGATTGGAGGTGGTTTCTGCTTTCATGGGCACTTGCTGCCACACAGGAGGATGCACAAAGGATGTGCATGCTCTCTGCTTGTTCCTGAGCTCACCTCACACTTCAACTTGGAGTCATTTGTGTGCTCTCATCCTGAGCTCTGGTGTTTGGTGCCGGGTGCTGGAAGCCCAGTCTGTCTTTGAGAAAATTTAGTGCACTGAAAAAGTTCATGTGCTGTTCTTGGAAAGCCCTTGAGGTCTTTGAGATGGGTGTACACCTGTGTATTAATAATAATAATACCTTGTTCCCCTCTAGTACGGGCCATATTCAGAGGCAACAGAGGTCACCACAGCAGCAGGACCACCAGGCCAGTGCAGAGCACCTTCCCTGTCCTTCCTGTCCGACACACGAGTCCTGGTGAGCTGGGAGGTGAGTCAGGTGTCCTGCTCGTTTCATTCCACCTTGCTTACCCAAACCAGTAGGGTCACCACAGAACTCGAAAGCGAGCTTGAGAGCTGTTTACTGGTCTGGAACTATCTTTTTACGCAAGGAAACCCTGTGTAGAAACTATTCTATTGTAGAAAATCGTCTTCTCTACTTTGCTCTGAAGAGTTACATAAAGTTGGTCACGAGTCTTCCAGACAAGGATTCAGACACGAGACCTCCTGTACTGGCATCGGACGATACAAGTGCTCTCTGCAAGCTTTCAGCACATCAGCATGTTCTGAGTTGGAATTATGAAGACAAATATTTGATTTAGGCTGAAACTGGCATCTCTGATATGAAATTAACTCTCCATAAATGCTTATGATGTAGGGCTTTTTCCCCCTCAAAAATCGTTTGTCTCCTCCCCAAATATTTACTTTTATTTTAGTTTGTGTGCATTCCTCCTCAGTTCTCCAGCATCTTAGGCATTGGGCTCAAGATAAGTGTTAGCTGAAGTGCTATGGGGATGATTGGTGCCATTAAAGAAAAAATGTTGTGTAATTAAGGCAGAAAAGAAAGGATGTTACAATAAATAACATTGTGATGTGGTTCAGTGGGGCTGTACTTCTGCCACAGAATTTCAGTGAAAATCTAGCAGCCATTCCAGCCCTGCTTCTCTTGAGCTCCTCCCCAAAACAATGCCCCTGTTGAGAAAGAAGGCACTGACATTCACAAGATGCCCAAATGGTTATGCTAACGACGTATCTAGATACAAACATAATCTGCATTTAATTTTATAACAAACGGGTGTATTTGGTGCAGTTTGGGGCTATTCGTATTTTTTGCAACTAGAAATCACACTGAACTTTTAGATGCTACCTTTTAATGGTCAGGGATTTGCTCTCCCCAGCCGTGAAGGGATACAGCAGTGGTTCTGGTAGGCTCTCTATTTATTTGAAGGATATATTTGTTTATTCTAGCTAAAAATGAAGCTGTGGTTTGCAGTGGTTAGGTTTTCTTAAAGAGTGTCATTTTTTGGCTGATATGAATAAGAAGGAAAAACAGTGAAGCACTGTGGAGCGTGGCTGGAGAGCACACTGTGGTGCCTACTACGATGCTTTTTTTACACATTGTTCTAAAATCTGGCTTAGGAGTTCTGAATGTTCCTACTCAAACAGCTGGAAGCTCTGAGGCAGAGCCAGAGAAGCCCCTGTGCCTGTGCAGGGTGGTCGCTGTGGTGGGCAGCAAGGCTCTGGATCCTTGCACTGGAAATTACACCTTGCCTGTCATAATCACAAAGTCCTTGTGGGCCCCACTTCTGCAGGCAGAGAGAGCAGTGCTTCCCTGAGCTCCTTCAGGCCACGCAGTGCAGCTCTCGGTAGTTCTGTTAAAAACACTAAATATTTTGGTTTGGGAGCTGTGCTGTTTTGCCTGTATTGGCTCATCTCCAGCACATTCAGGCATTCATTTTGTGTTCCCCTAAATAAAGGGATTGCTGGGGATATGTGGAAGAGGACAGGTTTAGATTAGATATTGGGAAGAAATTCTGTATTGTGAAGGTGGTGAGACACTAAAACAGGTTGCCCAGAGGAGCTGTGGCGGCCCCATCCCTGGAAGTGTTCAAAGCCAGGTTGAAACCTGGAGCAGCCTGGTCTGATGAAGGTGTCCTGCCCATGGCAGGGAGTGGAATGAGATGATCTTGAAGGTCCCTTTCAACCCAAACCATCTGATGATTCTGTGATCCCATGGGAATCTCACTGTGGATGTGAATGTGCTGGTATCCACACTCCCAGGTCCCATTCTGGGACTCATGGGTGACTTCCATCTGAGGGTGAACCTCAGGCCAGCTCCTCCCTTGTTGAAGTGGTTCTTTCCTCAGCACGTGAGTGACTGCTTCAGGCTCCAAGGCCAGTGCTTCCAGAGCTGTGTTTTGATCTCTCAACTAGGCTGCACTAGATTGATGCTTTTTTAATGTTCTCCACGGTTGAGCTTCTGCCAAGCCAGTGGAGAAACAATTTATTCCTGAGTGTCCTGATGGAAAGCAAAGTAGCTGCGTACACTCACTCATTTCTCTGAATTTCAATCAGGTAATTTTCTTTCAGAATTGTCCTGTTTCAGGACAATTAACCTCTTAGGGAACATTAACTCGGTACATTTCCATTTGCAGCAGTAATGGTGTATTAATTTAAAAATAAGGGTGATTGTTGGGGTTTTTTTCCATGTACTTTATTCCTTCCCCAGTGAAACACAGCGATCCGAAGCGCTCATTTCTGAACTGAACCACATAAATATTTGTGTTGCAGAGTCCTGAATGTTCTGGTGCTGACATCTCTGAATACAGATTGGAATGGGGAGAAGAGGAGGAATCTCTACAGCTTGCCTATAGTGGCACAGAAACCTGCTTTGAAATCAGTGACTTGGCGGCAGCAGCGCATTACTGCTGCAGGCTACAGGTACAGCGGGGCTGCATGCATTGCCCTCTGAGATCCAAACTGAGTTTCCTTCCACTGCTGTTCTTATTTTTATCATTAATCCCCTCTGAAGTTCTATGCTCTCTAAGGCAGAATGAATGCACATTTGTTTTAAGCGATGCAGACTGATGTGTTACTTAAAAATTGCTCTTGTGCTTTGTTACTTTCAGTGGCTAGTGCTTGTAACAGCCACCTTGCCCTCTGACACCAGAACAAAATGGTAATGGTTTAGAAAATTAAAAAAAAAAACCCAAAACTTTTTCTTTCCATGGTAAGGAGAGGTAAATAATATCTACTTCCCAACTGGATATTGAAGATTTCCCTGGGTTAAACAACGAATTCCATCATCTGTTTAACTTATCAAGTAAGGCAAAGCAGCTGAGTAGATTCCTGTGTGTATAGGAGATGGTACCTGCCAGAAAGTGAGTTCTCATCTTTGCCATTTTGTCTCTTAGATTTGTGAGATTTGATCTCTTATAAAGTCTCTATATGATTTCTTTTTCTTTGATCTCTTCCTCTCCTATTATTTTCAGTAAAAAGTAGCAGTTAAAATGTATTTTGTATATCTGTATGAAAGTAAAAATACAGGACTTTTCATCCTTTCTGTCTACTGATAAATAAATGGAAGGTAAAGCAACTGGGAGTGAAGTAAAAATATTTTACCCAAGATACTCTTCCACAAGATATATTTGTATGTGAAGACAGAATACCACCACTAATCCAACCCAAATACCCACCCAGCTGGTAACATGTGGACCACCCAGGGTAATTTCTTTGATCAAGGACAACATGCTTCTGTCGAGTGTTTCCTTCTTATAGTTTTGTTTTTTGTTTTTTTAAACAGGATATTGAATTTTTTTCATTTTTTGGGAAGAAGGTTTGGAGGAGCTGGCCAGCAGCCCAAGAGCTCAGGCCCCACAGCTCCAAGTGAACTCAAATGTATTTTGTGTCTTGGCCAGAGCTGGTCTGTACCTTGCTCTGGCACTGTGGGGGAAGGAGAACGAGGGAATGTGTGAGTGGCTTGGAGGTGTGAGCCAGAAAGTGCCTCTTGTTTCTGCAAGAGGGAGAGCATTCAGCATCTGCTGGGCAGGGAGGAGATTCTGAGACCACTGCTGTGGGGAGCCAAAGGAAAACTTCATGTTAAAAATGGAAACAGCCAGCTGTATGGCATCTTTGATTTCCAGCGGCTGCTTATTTCTAACTACCTGCCACAAAAATGTTGCACAAATCTACTCAGTTTTTAATGCAGCCAGTATAATTTAATCCATAGGCAGAAGTTACAGGAAAGGCACAACAGCAAGAAGACATTTGATTGAAGTCCATCAGTGACTCAGGTATTACTTTCTAGAGAGCTTCATCCTCTGGATCTGATCCTCTGTATTATATGGAGGAGAATTTCCTACAAGATGCACTGGAATCTTCAAACAATTACACAAAATCTCCCTGCAAGTAGATATAACAGACAAAGAAAGAAAGTTAAATAGTGTCAGAAATTTTAGGGTTTTTTATCTGTTACCAGCTTTAATAGAAAAATCTCCTTTTTAAAAATAAAGATCCCCCTAACCACATTTATTCAGCCTCCTAATAAACACACAGTATTGCTATCTCAATCTACAGTAACTCAATAAAAGAGAGAATTGAGGAATCAAGCATATATCTAACTGCAGGGGCAGACAATTGTCTTTACTGTTGCTCAACTTCTTTCCTCTAATGAATATTCCTGAAAACAATAGTGGCTTCTGCAAAGGGAAATACTGTGTCATTTGGGGGTGGCAGGAGAGAGCATCTAGGCAGCAAAGCCCCATCAGTTATGGTGATGAGATTGTCCAATAAAGCAGTTAAAAAGCACCACTGACAATAAATTGCTTGGAGCAAGATACAAATGGCCAGACACTGGTTTAGAGGCAAGACAAATCATATCATTGGCAGAGCACGAAATAGGGCTCACTTCTAACAGCTCCAGGAGCGCTGCACTAAATAGAAGATTTCCCTGGAGCAGGATTTGTTTTGAAGGCCTTTTTAAAGTCTGACAAATGTAACTTTATTATCTCTTTCTTCAATTGAACAAAACGCCTCCTGGAAAAACAGAACATGGCCTCGTGTTTGTGTTATGCAGAGCAGAAATAAGTTACTCACTGCAGTTAAGCATTGACTAGGAATCAAACAATTGTTTGATATGTCCTGTCATTGCCATCAGAGTCCTGCTGGCAACATTGTAAGCCTGGATTTTTGAATTAATTGTAATCTGATGGGAGACTCTGGGCTAACTTGTCCGAATGTAAAGGAAATATGGAGGGTGTTGGGCAGCATCAAAGCTGTTTCTGGAGGTCGGTGCCTTCTGGTCTCCTGCAGTTTCTCCTGTACCGTGTTCTATAAGCTCTCCTCATAACTTGTGTGCTGGCAGGATGCTGGGCTGTGTCAGGAGGAGCTCAGCCAGCAGGTCCAGGGAAGGTGGTATTGCCCATTACATGCCATTTCTGAGAACCTGGAATGCTGCATCCAGTGTTGCTCCGGGTTGAAATAGAGATGGTCGGATGAGATACAAAGAAAAAAAATTATTGTGCAGGCAATTAAGGATCTAACAGTTGTCCAGAAGGGCTGTGCAGTCTACATACCTGGATTTTTTCAAAATCCGACTGGGAAAAAAGCCTGAGCAACCTGGTCTGCATTGTCTGACCCTGACTGGAGTAACAAGTTGGATGAGATGAGTGCCACAGTCCCTTCCAGCCTGTGTGGTTCTGTGATTGAGTTTATAATAATCCTGAGGAGGTAACATCAGTCATTCCCTAGGCAATTCCAGTGCAATGGGTACAGCTTTTGCCACTGGCTGAGCATCAGCTGATAAAACCCCAGGCCTGTACAGCTGTGCAATGTTGGGCTTGCAAAGACAGCACCCTCTAATTAATGAGCAGAAATGGGCTAGGTTTTGAAACTTGGTTTCCACTGGGATTCAGGATCAAGGGGTTAGGATGAGAAGCTTGATAAATTGTTGCTCTCCTCTTTTGTGGGAGATACTGAGCTGTGTGCTTTGGTTGTGCTTCGGTAGTGAGTTATGACTTTTCCAACTTTAATGATTCTGTGATTCTGGGGAAATGTGAGTCATAGGCTTAATGCCATGCTGAAGTCCTATATTCTTATGTCAGAAGCTTTTTAGCGTGAAATTAGTTATCCATTTTCCAAATTAGGAACCAGGGTAGTTTTTAACAAGCCAAATATCCCTTATCTTTAGGGATATTTTGCTTGCATAAAGCATCTGATGGGGCACCCTGCAGTATACTGGGGACTTTGTACTGGATGGCGCAGTAATTTTGGGTATCCAGTTTGCTGAGCCAGCATGATATCACATGTCACTTGGCACCATGACTATGACATCTTCCCATACTAACCAAAGTCTGCCACTGATAAAAAGGTTATTAAATGTCTGTTAGGGAAAAGATAAATATTCTCCAGTTTTTCTGAGACATTCCTGAGTGACAAATGAAGATACTAATTCCCTAGAACAGCAGAGGTGTGAGTCATGCTTTAGAGAGGAAGGCAGCAGTACATATCCTCTGAAGAATTCATGCAGCTCTTCCAGGCTGCACAGTTCATCATTAGAGACTTGGCACACATGTGAAGGAAAACATTGGTAAATATTTTTTGTTTTCCCACCCAGGCCATTAACCAGGCTGGAGCTGGACCCTACAGCGAGCTGGTGACCTGCAGAATCCCCGCGTCCGTGCCTGATGCCGTGTCCACCCTGTCCGTGCTGGAGGATGAGCCCGTGGGTGCCTGCCAGCCCTCGCCCTCTGTGTGCCTTGTACTGAGCTGGGAAGAGCCAAGCAATAACGGGGCTGAGATCACATCCTACAACATCGACCTGGGAGACACCAGCATTCCCGTGGGGAACGTGACGAGTCACGTCATCGAGGGCTTGCTGCCCGAAACCTCGTACCGGTGAGCGCGGCTCTGGGGACGGGGTACAGGGATCACACAGCTCAGCTTTGCACAGGAAATGCTCCTGGCATGGACAGTGACTTAAAATGCAAACCAACAACCCAAACAACCAGCCTAGGGAGCACAGGAGTCTGCAGTCGTTCCTTGATGGAACGAACTGTGGTAGTTCGTGTTCAAATATTGTCTTCTCCTTCCTTTTTTTCCCTTTTCTCCTCTCCTTGCATTGTCTCTGACCTCTCTTCCTTTTTGAGTTGCTCTGCTAAGGTAAGGTTACACTGGTAATATAACTTTAAAAATAAATAAATTTTAAAAATAAGAAGTAATTAAAATTACGGTGTTACAGCTCATGTTTGTTCAGCTACTTAGAAGTACTGTTCCAAGGGATTAATTATTAAGTTATTGATCCCTGTGCAGGGTTAGCAATTTTCACACAGTGAATTTCTATTTGTATAGCTACAGCTATTTTTTGTCTCTGGTGTATGGAGATTAATGAAAAGATGATCTGAATTTAAAACAAATTTATATTGCTTCAGAGTCTAAATTGCGAAGTGGCATTACCAAAATTTTATTAGTTTAATGTTCAGGCTTATATGTTTTCTCCCTAATTGCTAATTAAGAAAGAAAAATGGTTCCATGCAGGCACTGAACAGCAATACAACAGAATATGTGACAGAAGAAATTCTATTTTAAGTACTGTTCTAATAAAGACTGAAATCTGATCACAGGGTTGTAAAATTAGATATGGCACAGACTTGCTGTAACATTTTTCTTCTTTTTACGTTGTATTCAAGGTCACAGTCCTACAGGTCTTGTAAATGATAAGTTCATAATTCAAATATTATCCTGCACCCAGGAAAAGAGGACTTCTTGTAGCAAGGATACAAGTATGTACACTAGAAGTTATTTAAAGGGAGGAGCAGACATTGCTTGCTCACAGATCATTCACATAAAGTTGAAGAGGTTGTCTGTGGATTGCTCACCCAGCTGTGGAGATGCATCATCTTTGGGCAGTCTCGTATTCCCTGGTTTCTCCTCAAATGTTTGTTCAACCAAGAGGCAAAAAAGCTGAAAAGGGATCTTTGAGCAACTCACTCGAGACAGAATGTGCCATTTAAATTCTTCACCAAAATCTTACTTCTTCAGTCTCCTTTTTAGCTGGTTCTTGGTTGTCTACAGCTTCCTTTAGGAGAATGTTGTCCTCAAGGCCTAGAAATGGAGATTGGAATGATACTTTTTTTGCATTCTTATTTTGTAAAAAGCACCATATTAAATCAAAGAGTTTTAGTCAGGGATTCTGCCTGTCTCTGGTCCAAATGAAACAGCTAAAGCCACAAGCATTAACTGTTCTAAATATTGTTGTAAGACTAAGTTCCTACCAAAAAAACCCCACTGAAGTGCACAGACCAGTGGATGGCTGGTCAGAAGTAATAATGTAGGAAAGCTCTTTTCTCATATAAGATGAGAGAAACCCCAAATTTTACATCTCATTCCTGTCAGGGAAGACAAGTGACTGCAGTTGGATTGCAAATGCACCTCATCAATAGTTGGAAGTATTACTTTGCTAATCAAAAATAGATTTGTCAAAGTGTTTTCATCATTAACTTTTTCACTGATATTTCTTCTTCAAGCATATCTTGACACCTGTGTTTGATCAGGGAATGTCTGCCCTGATAAACAGATCCTTAAGGAACAGGATTATCAGGCTGTGTGCTAAATGTTGATGCATTTTCTGCCCTCTCTGGCTTAATCAGAAGAATGTTTCAGAACATCACTGATCTCGTTCTCTACATTTCTCCGCTGATGAGTCTTCTTTTCATGTCAGTTTTGTTTAACACAACTTATTCTTCTCCCTCTCAAGTGTTTATTCCCTGCTGTGTTTAAAAACAGTGAACATATTTTTCCTAGACTAAACAAGCCAAGTACTACTGGAATTCAGGCTCTGAATGCCCTTGCCAAAGTTTCAGCAGAATTTGAAGTAAATCAGCGAAGAGTTTAGATGTTTCAGTTGAGATGGAATTCCACTGTCAATGTTTTTGGTTGTGGTAAACCAAACTTGAAAGCAAATCTTGGTTATTATGAATCCAGCAAGTCCAAAATTGGGAATTTAAATTGTTCTGGATTGGGGGGTGATTCTGACACCCTCTCCACATGTGTCCACCCTCTTGGAGCTGTTAGCTTGGGTCTGGCATTGCTTTACTTCCAGCTTCTCTGTGGGAAGGGCCATACAGGAGCAGCCCAAGAACACACAGAGGAACTTCAGGCTCTCTTGGAGCTCTTTCTTGGAGCAGAAATGGGCTCCAAGCTGACAACTTGGATGCTTCGTCTTAGCAGCAAATCCAACCAGCATGCCACGAGAAGGATTTACATCCCAAAATGCATTTAAGGCAGGAGGAACTGGAACATGCCTCTGTCACACTGTGAGTGGCCATCATAGGGCTGAGTCAAGAGGATTCCAGCTCAGACACAGCCCAGCTCTGCTGCTGCAGAGAGCAGATGCCTCCCCGAAGCACTGTGCAAACATCCTGGCTGGTGAGCAGCTGCAGAAATATGTCTGAGTTCTGCAGTCTCTCTGCTTTATTGACATAGCCACGAAGCTCTGGAAACTCAGATTATAGGGTAATACACTTGGCCTGGTTTTCTGTGAACTGATGTAACTAGGAGTGAGTTAGTAAATATTCCACAATAAATAAGTATTCAACAGTCACAGAAACACCAATTTTCTATTACACTCTGTTCCCAAGCTTCAGTTAACACATTTCTTAGATAATTGTGCTCTGCTGTTGAGATACTTCACTGCAAAACAACTTCCAATTTTTAAGAATGTTCCTTCTCCTGTGAAGTTACATAGTGTACAGAAATATCTAGTAGCATTATTAAATTTTAATAGCAACACTTAATTTGGTTTAGGAATAAAAATACTAAATATTTTGAATTTGTAAACAATACCAAGTAAAAGATCATCCAAGATGGAGAGAAAAATGCATGTGGATGCTCAAATTAGCAAAAGTTAAGTGGGCTATAAAACAAAATACATTTCAGAGTGTAAAACTAAATCTTCTTCCAGGAGTCTTGAGTGGGGATTTGTGGGGCGGTATGTGATTGCTGTTCCTTGTGTCCAGGCTGCTGCTGATGGTGGAGGATGCTGCTTCCCCTCCCCTTTGGAAGTCCATGGCATTTTAACTCCCACAGGTTTCCACAGGCACGTGTATTGCAACTGGTGGCATTCCTCTTACGGGAACTAGGGAATCAAAGTCTTCTCATGTCAGAGTCTAAAATTAATTCAGAAGTTGATTTTCCAGTTTGTTGGAATACTATACAAAGGATTTTGTGACCAATCTGAAAATAGCATCCTGTTTTAGTGTGTTTATTTCCCTGGGTCAAGAATCTTATAAGAGAGATTGGTCTGTTAAAGATCATTTCATGGTTTCTAAATTCGCCTAGTCTGATTTATGGTTCTTCTTTCTAAATGTTTAAAAGTTGTAGTGGGAAAATGTGAGAATGAATGCAAATATTATTGGTCCAGAGTCTGCAGAATTAGGCACTATTCTTAAATACAGTCTTCACATTTTCAAAAAACTTGTTGTCAAATTGTGATTGTCAGATTGTTAAACCATCTTCCTTTCCAAGAGGATGTTTGTGGTATTTTCACTTAGAAACCATTAGTGGAAAAGTTGAAAGGAATTCAGGAAGTGCTTTTACTGCAAACATTTCTACTTGTCTATACTATACTTTCACATGAAAACAAAGAGTTGACTTTTCCCAGTACCAGTTCTGTAAACAGTAATTGGTTTCCACTTAATTGTGGCTGTGCTCTTGCCCACCCTGGCTGTGCCACCCAGCTGGAAAAGGTCAGTGTCACAGGCTGGGGCAGGGACACAGAAAAGCACCTGAGCTGGAGCAGAGACAGGGCAGTACAAGGTGCTCTCCCACCACTGTCTGCTCTCCCCCCTTCCCCACATGGTCTTTTCTCCCTTTTCTGTTTCCCTTCTTCCTTCTCCCCTTCCCTTTGGGCTTCCCAAGGCCTGATAAGCATGGAGCAGACACTACTGGGGTTCACAGGGAGGTGACGCCTGGCTTTGGGTTGCACTGCCGTGTGCACAGCAAACACAGAATTAGTTGTTTGTGTGTGTCTGATGAAGCTCAGGCCCTGGGAATGATAGTGGCAATTTACAGAGCATTGTGGTGGTGCAATCAGCAGAAAAGAGTAGCCACATCAGCCATGTGAGACTCAAATAAATCAATTCCTGCTTTCCCAGTGCCATCGTTCATTTGTAAAGATGCCTGTCTCTATTTTAAGGCTTAAGAGTTTCCATCAGTCTTACTGTGCTCTAGAGTCAGAAGGGGGTGTGTATGTGTGCATATTTGTGTGTGTCAGAAGGGGGGAGCAAGAACTCTGTGCAGCTGAGGAAAGCAAGAAAAAAAATGAGTGAAGAGACACATTTTTACCGTGTGCAAATACCTGGCAAAAGCAAGACAAGTAAACGCAGATTTTTGTGCATGCATGTATCTAAAAAGCACATCTATCAGCTTCTCCTTAAAAAATGTGATATTGGAGATTCATTTCACCCACTGCTTGTTTTCAGGTGTGGTAGCTGCCCTTTGGAAACCAGGTGAAGTTACAGTGCTTGAGGACAGGAGAGGCTTTGTTGTTACTGGGACTTTAAGTAATACCAAATAAAACAAAAGGCTGTGTACTCCAGAGCATGCTGCTCTAATCAATCTACAAAAATAGCAGTAGCATTTGGTAATATAGCTGTTACTGTTTATGTGTATATACTAATGGATAGCTTGCTAGAATCCAGTGAAAATTCAAGCAGGCTTTGGGGTTTTTTTTGGAAATACCATTAAATATTGATGTAATGACTCTTCAATCTAAAGCAAACCAATAACGTAATATGAAGTAAGTTCAATGTTATATTAATTATACTTCTTCAGATAGTAGAAAAGCCTCTTTTTATTTCTATGTCAAATGCTTGTAAGCAGCAGTTGAAGAGGAGGCTCTCGCTAGATCTTTGTGCCATCCACCCTTAGGGAGGAAGAGGATGAATATGGTATTATAAGGGGGTCAGGATGCATTTCCTGAAGCCAAAAAGAAGGTTAAAGGGAAAATGCAGCTCCACACCAAGACAAACGTTACCCCTGTTAATGGCTGGGTCAATAAACAAAGGTTTAAGCACACATTTGCATGTGACTGCATTTACACTGCATTCTCAAGGTGCAGTGGCTTTAGCTGGCTAATCAATAGATCAGACTTCATTATTTTGCAATGTGTTTATTAACAGTGTAACCTTTTGTGTTCTTGAAATGCAGAAAATACCCTTTTGGGGGTTTTTTCCAATGGGGAATACTCTCTGGAAGTTTTTTTCCCTATCCCTCCAACATATTCTTTTCCCGATGGTAGAGCTGAAAACTTGCTGTTCAAAGCAAAGTAATTTTTCATACATTGTGTGAACTTGCATCACTTTCTGTTCTTCAGTCAAAATAAGTAGCTTTGCCAAGCAAAGACAGTTCTTGTAAAGAGTCTTTACCCATGAGAAAATACAAGGCTGCTGTGCACAGGATTTCCAAAGTAAATGGTATCTCTCCAGCTACCTAAATTAGGCTGAACTATCTTCAACTTGATTTGTTTTCTCCATCCTGATTTTTTGTATTTTGTATTTAATTTAACAAACTTTTGAAACCTTTCAGGCTCATCTCTACCAATATTTCTATTTACACAGTCCTCAAAATTGTTTGGAAAAGCAAATTTCCCATTTTTGTTATGGTGCTGTTGATGTTACCATAGTCAGAGATTGCTTCTCTTCACTCATCTCAGATTCTCAGTGTTCTAGTTATTAAACTAAGGTGCAGGCAGGTAAGAGAAAATGAACAAAGGAGAAAGCAGGAGTCATTATCCTAGAAAGAAATAGAAATACAATTTTGATGACTGGCTCAGTCTTTAGAATATTTCCAAACTCAAGCTGCTGTGACCAGGCAGGTGGTCTGCTTTTCTTCTTGATGTCCTCAGTGTGATTCAAATGGCTCGAGGGCTTTGGTGCATCTTGTGAGAGTGACTTGGGTCCAGCTTTTATTTGATCTAATGGATAGTTCACTGGCAGTTAACATTTCTGCAGTTTGTGGCAGAGTGTAGGAGGTTTGTGGATTTAACCTTCTCCATTAGTTCTTCCCAGCAGTTTCCTGTGCTTAAATTCTGAGACACTGAGATAACACTGCTCTTGGTTCTTCAGGATGTTTGCCACCATGGGGATGGGTTTCATGGCAGTGACACCAGTGCTTTCCCTGAGTGATTTCACCTCAGTTAGTCCATGATCTTTGTTAGACTACCATAACAAACTTTTGCTTTTTATTCACTCATGGTTGGGCACTTCACGTTTTCCAGGCTGTGCTTGTCCTGTGCTGCTGTCCCTTGTTCCTGTGGCCAAAGGGGCTGTCACCAGGTCCTGAGACCCAAACCTTCCCCTCTGCTTTGATGCATTTCTGACATCTTCACTGCAGCTCTTACAATCTAAGCAGGATGATCCTTGCTGTGTTAGCAGAACCTTCCAGTTTGCCTCGAAAAGCGCTGGGAGCACTGGGGTGGGGCGCTGTGGCAGGGATGGAGCAGTCAGCCCCAGAAGGCTTTCTTGTCTCTCGGGACACGTTTATATCAAGAACCTCATGAAAGCACTTTACTTAACATTCATCTTTTTGTTGTTCGTTTTAGGATCAGGATCCAGGCTGTCAATGAAATTGGAGCTGGACCTTTTAGCCACTTTATTAAAGCAAAAACCAGGCCATTACCACCCTTACCTCCACGGCTGGAGTGTGCTGCAGCAGGGCCTCAGAGCCTGAAGCTGAAGTGGGGAGACAGCAGCTCCAAGCTTCACTCTGCTGACGACATGGTCTATATCTTGCAGATAGAGGACAGAAATAAAAGGTAAGAGAGATGAATCTTTTCCTTGTGCTAAAAGAATTCTGGTTGATTATAATGCAGATGTGAATGAAAGAAAAATTGTGTTTTCCTGATTGCTTTGTGCCTACAAATATGTACAAAATACTGTTTTAATAGGCATTCTGTGCCTGTAGTCTGAGCGAGTTATGCAGCAAAGCTGTAAATGATAAAGAATCATGGAATCATTGAGGTTGGGAAAAACCTCTAAATTATTGAGTCCAACCATTAACCTAACACTGCCAGGCCTAACAGAAATCAATCCTCTACGGGTGAAATTTCAGCAAACCCTGCCTGGCCCCTCTGCCAGTAAATTTAATATCAAGTTTCATGGCCACAGTGCTTTACCTTTTGGAATATATGAAACAAAGATACTGCACCCAGTGTGCTGTGTGTATTAATAAAGCCAAGGGCTACAAATCAGAGGTCTAGGAGAGGCAAAAACTGAGCAGAACAATGTTTTTTGGGCAACAGGGTGGTCATGAATTTATAGCTGTAATGTTCTACAGCATTAGAAAATATGAGCTTGGCATCAGCTTGGTAGCTCCACAATAATTTTGAAATAAGGTGTGCAAGAAACAAAAAAATCTGTGTTGAAATTAAACAGTCAGAGCTAAGCAAAAACCATCTTCCCATGTGAACTTTAAGATTTCTAATGTACCTCCAAAGTTGTGATGAGATACATTCGATTAAAAAAGGGAAGGAAAGAAAGACAATATGCAAGTATTGCCTAACAGTCTGAGCTCTTCAATGAATAAATATCATAGATGGTTCATAATTTACTAAGAAACACTCTCAACTACTTCAATTAGTGAAAATAAGTGACTTATCGAGTAGATAATCCTTAGAGACCTTCAGCACAGATCATAATTTGATGTAAATTAGCACAATTCCTTTAATTTAAATAGAGCTATGCTGGGTTTATGCCAGCTGAAGACCTGGCCCAAAAGCTCTGATTTTAAGTAATAAACCCATCATGAATAATGCCTTAATACCTCCCAGTATCTCAGCTGTACTGATGCAGAGAGGGTACACGCTCCCCTGTATTAATCCTGAGAGGTGTCCAATGAATATAAATACCCATTTGAAAGTCTGACAGGTAAAAACAGTTCCCTCAGAGTGCAGTGATGCTTGGCAGGAGCCCATCACCTGCAGCACCCTGGGATTCAGTCAGCTCTAAAGACACATCCAGTAGGCTGCTTTGCTTTGCTTTCATGTAGCACTGCAGGTAGGATGGTGACGAACTGTAAATTGTTTTTAACCTGTCTTTATACTGGGGAAAATAGTAAGTTTCCTTGTAAGAATAAAATGTGACCTCGCAGCAGGCAAGGAAGGGCTTTTTCTCCTTTGCTTTGGCACAAAGCTTTAGCGTGATCCTTTGCTTTTGCACAAGCTTTTCCCACTGCAAATGGTCTCTTATGAGCTTTTAATTAGGAGCAATTTGAACTTGATAGTTTGCTGGATCTTCTTATCTTTGGATTTGGCTTATGGTCCACATGAGCTCCCAGGGATGCAGAGAAACTGCTCCTCTACATTGTGCTGTCTCCTCCTGCTTGAACTGAGCCCTTCTGTGAAATGGCTCCCTTTGGTGGTTGGGTTCTGGAGCAATTAGCTCAGATAATTCCTGAAACGAGCCAGAGCTGGGGCTGATGAATCCATCCCGGTTTGGGCACAGCAGAGTGGGATGGCTGCACTGTTGTGTTTGAGAGCAGCTGGAGCTGGCAGGTCCTGGCAATAAGATCTGTTATTTATTCCCTGTCTGGCAGTCCCTTTTTGCTCTCCAGTTGGTGCACTGATCACAGTCAGAGATGCCCCTGCAAGGTACAGTTCTGTACATCCAGGAGAGCTGTCATCCCTGGTGAGCAGGGAAGGACAGCCCACACAGGAGCTGGTAGAAGCAGCAGGTGTTTACAGAGGTAGGAGTCCTGTCCAAGATCATTCCCACTAAATAAACCCTGTTGGGACTGAGGAGTTGCTCACCCCTGTGTGTGCTTGTGGAAGATACTGGGATACAGCTGTTTGAGCATCACTGGCCTCTTCAATTGCACAGTAAACTGTGCACATCTGAGGGAGTAATTAAATAGAATATTTTAGCTGGAAGGGACCTGCAGTCATGCAGTGTGACTGCCTGGCCAGTTCAGTGCTGACCAAGTTAAAGGGTGTTGTTAAGGGCATTGTCCAGATGCTTCTCAGTCGCTGACAGGCCTAGGACTGACCACTGCTCTAGGAAGCCAGTCTTTTATACTGAAATCCCTCAATTCTGTATTACAGTTGTCTCTTCTTTGGTTTAAAATAGACGTTACCTTTAAAATGATGTTGAAGCATTTTCACAAGCAGAAATACAAAGACGAGCAAGTTCTCTTAAGAAAAGGAAATAATCAGTAAGTCCCATCCTGACCCAATAGCTTTAATGGCCTTTTGGTAAAGACTCAGCTCTGGTTTTATGTAATGATAGTCAGCCAGTGCTGTCCAGTGTGTCCTGGTCGTTAAGGATTGTTTTCAGCTTTTCCTTTCTGTAATGAGGTGTAACAGGCCAGTTGTTGGAGACCAAATGTTTCATTGATTGCAAGACCTGTGAAATAAAATACTTGGAAATCTCCTGGCACTGATTAAGTGTAAGGGCTTGAAGAGGTGTGCACATCAGAGATGTACCTGCATTAGCTCCCATTAGCTCTTCGGGGTGTGACATTTAGAAAGATGAAGTTAGCATCACTTGTCCTTTCAATTATGGGTAGCACTGCCTGGAAATGAAGAAAAATCTTTTTCTGGAAAGCTCAGTACATAGAAACGTTAGTTGAGAGCAAGTGACCTTTATGTAAGGGAGACTGTGAAATTCCTTTCTTTTTTAAATAAACTATCAGTTGTGACTTCATTTTCTAATTGTGGTAATGTCAAGAAATTTATGTTAATCAAATTGCACTACTTTCCAGAATACTATGGATTTTTCCTCTGTGGAACAAACGAACCTAATTAATGGGTTTTATTTTTTTCCTGCTCTACTGGCAATTAATCTTCGGTTGTTCCTATAACTAATTACACCTCTTAGTATCTTAAAATGCTCCCAATATCCAGTCTGAAAGGGAGAATTAGCAAGTAAATTAGTAGTGGGTCATTTATCAGTTGCTTGTGTTTCTTTTAGATGACTGTATGTTGCAGTTGAGATACATTGTGTGATTTTTGTGTGTGTACAGAATCACAATAAATATATACATATATAATTACATTGTAAGGGAGAGTCATTGGTAGCGTTGACTAAGAAACATCCTAAACATGTTCTTTAGAAATATCACGTGAGGATCATGGACAATTGTCCCACACTTCTGTTGTCTTCTGCTGGTGGTTGCAGGGGGTGGTTGAACATATGAGCCTCAACATGGGTGTTTGCTCTGCTTTAACCTGAGGGAAGGTAGAATAGAAACACAGAGGGATCAGTTGCTGAATGTGCTACCCTTGCCTGATGGCTTTTGCATAATCATTCCCTGGTTACTGCAAGTTTCAAGCAGTCTAATTAAAAAATTGTTTACGCTCCTGATTTGATCAAGCCAATTTACACCCATTTTAACAGCAATTACTGTTATGTATCAGTCCTACTGGCTTGTGAAATTCTGTTAAAATACAAAATCAGATAACTTAACGTATCCTTGCAAAAAGCTGCAGGAAAAAAGTCACTTTCATATTGGGTAAAACACCTATAAAAGGAAATTAAGCATGAGCACCAAGACAGATGGCATGCTACAGTTTCCACTGCAAGCCTGGCTAGATAGAAAGTTAACGTTCAGAAAAGTTTTCCAGGTAGCCTATGTTCATATTGCTGTGTTGTGTAGGTGGGTGTTGCTATTAATAATAGTGATATTTTTATTAGCAGCGTTCTGATCATATACTTGGAGCTTTGCAAATGAAAAAGAAGAGGGAGAACTGTTCCCAAGTGTAAAAAGGTTGACTTGTTAATGCATTTCAGCTTTCTTCCTGGAAGCAGGAGTAAACCAACATTTGTAGTAGGTGTGAGTTAACTGAATGTGTGTCATTATGTGAGACAAAGTGAAGCGTGAGAAAACCACGTGAAATGTGTGAGATGAGGTGTTTCAGCTGTGAGGAAGCTGGCAAGACACAGAGTAAGATGCTACTCCATAAGTTTATCCAAAAAATCCCTGCTTTGGTAAGAAATGAGATTTTCTCTTTTATTTTGATCTGTGCACATCTGCAGGTACTTCAGGCTTTGTGGGTAACGGAATATTCCAGACAGCAGATCATAAATAAGAGCAGCATCTAGACCCAAGACTGTCACTGTAATAAAAACTATTTTCTGCACATCTGTAACAACCTTATAAGAAAAATAACACCTTGATTAGAGTAATGACTGTAATATTTCATCTCTAAAGTAGTGATGGAGGCTCAGCTTCGTGCAGCAGGATCACGTTGGCCAGTTTTCCAAGAGCACATTTTTAGGTTCCAGCTTCACTTTGCTGACGTTGGTGAAGCAGAGGCTGAGCTTGGCTCCCTTCTCCAGCTCTGCCCAGGTTCCTGGGGCTGTCACAGCCGCAGCTTGGACACGATGTGCTCAGTGAGCATCATTTGAAGGCCCATAAACACTGTTAGTTGCTGCCGTACTGGGAAAGTGGCTCTAATGCTGCACAGGGAAGATAAACACGTGTAGGGCTGTAAGAATATTGGCTTGCTGCTGCTGAACTGGGTTTGTTCTCTTTTGGTTTTAGCTTTAAGTCCACTCTTATTTATATCTACTGTTGGATATTGACAAGGTGGTGCAGCTTCCTTGTCATCTTCTTCTTCCTGACTGTGTAATTTCAAGAGGCCATTGGGCACTTTCCCTGATTTCTCCCAGATCTTCCATTCAAATGCTGTTAATTCCCATTTAAGCTGTGCTCAGTATTTTCCTCCTTGCCTGTTCCTTGCCCCCAGATGTGGCTGCACACAGGAATCATCTGTCAGGCACTTTGCTGCTCTGTCTTCCGTTCCTCCTGAATGTGCCCAGATGCTCTTTCCAAAAAAAGCATTTTTTTCTTGCTGTGGAGGAGCTTCTGTAGGCTGAAATACTTCAACTCTAAGTAATTCCAGACATCTGACAAGTGACTATCTGTTGTAAATATGGGTTACAAACTCAAATTCAGCAGCAGATGAAACATAATCTAGTAGAAACAAGCTAAAAATCGATTTTTGGCAGCAAGTACCCTTTGTCTAGCCTGCAGATGTGCTAGATAATTCAGGGAAGAAAACCAAACTCTTCTCATCTGACTGTTATCACTTCTCTTCCTGCCTTTTTCTGTTCTCCACTTAGTTTTGCTTTTCTAAGTGTAAGGAAGGAAATGTCTTCTTCACTGGGTCTTGTTGTTGTTATTATTATTATTATTATTCATAGAAACAAAAATCACACTGACAGTGGTGAGCATCGATTATAATACAGATAATATATATAATATGTATTATAGATGATAAAACTTTCCAAAAGGAATCTTCCAGAGAACAGATCTTTAGGTCAAAAGGGCTAATGCATCCCCCCTGTTTGGTCCACACCTCATTTTAGGACTGGAAGCCTGAGCTGGGAGAGGATGTGGGAGCACAAAACTTTTGGGGAACTCTTGTTATCTGTTTGCTTTCCCTCGGCACCTGCCTGCAAAAGGAGATCCCAAAGATTCGCTTGGAAAAGTGCCCCAAAGCTGAAAAGATTGGGTCAGCCTGATACTGGTTGTAGAAACAGTGATGGATGTGGGGATGGGGGATGCTGCAGATGTGAAACTTCTCTCTTTGAGTAGAATGTTTTAAAATACAGCAGAAATGAAGAGAATTGTGTGTTGACTTTACTCCTGCATCTCTGAATTAGATGGTTTTGGTTTGAAGCTTCGCTTTCCTTGTTGCCACCCACAGTACAGGGAGCTGCTGGTGGGGAGAGAAAACCACATAAATCAGTGAGTGTTTGATAATGTTCTGCAACCAAATTAGAGGAACAGCCTAAGAAAGAAAGTAGGTGGGGGCAGTAAATGCGTAGATAATGTGATGTGGCATTAATAGTATTAAAAGAGCTGTTGGTTGAAATTCTTGTATTTTAGTTTCTAATTAGGCAGTTGCCTGAGTGTGCTGATGTGAAGCCTCAGGTCACCAGGCTGGACTGGTGCTCTACTAATGATTTCTCTCCAGCCAAAATCTTGGTATCTGACCACATATTTTGAGGGGCAGTAACAGAATCACTCAGGTGGCTCTTTCAGCCTTTGTGCCTCCCCCCAAGATTGCCATCTTATTTGGCGCTGTACAGGAGAATTTCTTTCAAATTAAATTCTTGTAAGAACCAACAGGTTTCCAAAACATAAACAAAACCCAAGAGTTTGAAAGGGAACCTGCTGCTCAAAATGCGCTGGGAATTAATGAGCAGAGGTAGAGCGAGTACATTCATATTCTTCTGCTCGACTGGAAGTGACTGAAGTGGAGGAAACAAAATAGCTGCAACATGCAGAATACTTCCAAGAAGATCTTCACTGGCAATAAAAGGGTATTGATGAAAAACTAACAGCAGTGGTGTCTCCCTAACAATTGCTGTAGGACATGATGTTCTCTCTCTCCTGCTGTGTGCAGGTAAATGAATAATTCGTGACTGATGTGAGAACGTCTGGGAAGGGAGAATTGGGATCACTCGAGTGAGATGAGGGAGAAGTAGCCTCTGGGGAGCGTCTCCATCCCTGGAGAAAGTTGCTTTCTTTTTGGTATGTGCTGTTAATTTAGTGGAAAGGAGAGGCAACACTGCAGCATGGAAAATTAGAATAATTCAGGTTTAATTGTGGGTGGTGCAAACTTAAAAAATCCAGCTGTATTGAGAATGCCAGTAACCACAGAGGCTGAGTGTTTTCAAAGGTAGGGTGCCAGTTGAGGTGTGTAGCCTACTGTCTTTTGAATTCAGCTGAGCAAACCTCTGAGAATTGAAAATGTCTTGTTTTGAAGAAGGTGAAAGGGAGACAGAGGACACGGAAGGTTTCCGTACATGGTTTAAGTCAGCTTTTCAATGCATAAGAGATTAAGTCCTTGCAAACAAGCTCAGAGCTGACTTGTTCTTGAGGCAGTGTATGGAATGAGGCCTGGATGAAGCACAGTGAACGATAACAGGCTTGCCAAGAAGGCAGAGGTATACAGATCTCCTCCTCAAACGTGTTTCTTAAATTAGATTTAGATTTTTAAAATGAAATTGCAATAATATCAACACGTTATTTTACTTTAGATAATTTTTGATGGATGCAGACCTCACAGTAGCAATGTGCAGTTACACTGGGTGACTCAACTCTAAGTTCATTGTGGTCCTCCAGCAGAAAGCCCAGGAGAGTGAAAAAAGACTGCTCCATACCTATAGCCACCTACATCAATTAACTACAATATTTTTTAAAATAACAGAAATAATCCTGGAGGATTATGAAGTTCCTCCCTTACGCATGAAGAAAATATTACCATATCAAAAAATCACTAGTATTTTGAAGTTAGTCTTTCATCTTCATTACATGCCTTACATCATGATCTGCATCTTCAAACACAATGGGAAAGCATTAGTGTCACAATAAAGCCCAACAGCAATTGAATTTGATTGGCTTGGTCATCAGCCTTTCTTCTTCCAAAATTGGAAGCCCTCTTTTTTCAAAGATGGTCAAATCTCAGAAGTTTTAAGTGTGCTTCCATTACAGTCCTGTGGTGCAAGCTTCTCTGTAACAGTTCTTGCTTTCCTTACAGATGTTTTCTGAGACAGAGAAGCAGAAATGAGTGGAGATGGGAACTGGATGGGAGTATTAGTCCAGTTCCCAAATGACAGAAGGAGCTCAAATGTTTTTCCAGATCACTTCCTCGGTGTTAGGAGGTGACCTTAGCCATATCCAAAAGGTGAAAATGTTATTTGAGTCATTGGTACTGACCATATGAATGTCTGGAAATGTCCCGTAAGCCCAACCTGGGGTAAGGGTGTGCTTGTCTGTTAGCTGGGCAGACACATTTATCCTCCCTTGCTCACCACAAATGATTGCACAGAGGTCATTAGTCTTAAATAGGCATTGGATCTTTTTTGCACTCTGTTGCCCTTGGATCAGGGTCAGAGACAAGTCTCTACACTCCTGTGAGTACTGGTTTCTGAGCCAGCTGCCTGATTGAGCTGCAGGAAGTGCAGGGGGAGAGTGGTCTTGTCTCTTAATGCTGCCCTAAGTAAGTGTTCTTTGCTCCTCACGCGGTGAATCTCAAGAAATTTTACTCCACGAGCACGAGTTTGTGTCAGTCTTTTGAAACGTGCCGTGGCTGCTTACGTGAGCCTCAGAATTGTGGGATAGCAGGGAGTTCTTAAACGGGGTAAGCATAAGGTTAAGGAAACAATTCTTCTTTGGAAATTGGCTCTGAACCCTCCTCTTGGAAACTTGTAGGCACAGATCTTTGGTTTCCTATCAAGGTGTGGGTCTCACTGAAACTTAGTGGGGGTAGTAAGTCACATTAGTCCTCAGAGTACATTTCCAGCAATTTGAATTAACTGAATATTCGCTTTTATTATAGATGGTTCTTGATCTCTGTTTGTACTTACGTGGATTGCAATCATAACATAGTACAAATTGATTTCTGTCCCTGAGGGCTAATGACAGACCTAGTTTCTTTGAAATGCTCAAATAGGTTGTACTCTGTATCTCATGCAAGGCCAAACGATAAAGCTAGCACCTAGATAGGGAGGTCAAAGAAAAATATCTCTTGGCTTCTTGGTGATTTAAAACCTTCTGAAATGGTTAAGATACTTAAATAAGGGTACTAAGTAATAAAAAAAAAAAAAAAGTGATCCTACACAGCAAATTTTCTGTTCTGCAAGGCCAGGACTTTTGCGTGTAAGACGTTGCTCCCTGGTGGAGGCTGAGTGGATGGATGCACAGTCTGGGGGCTTCCTCTTTATTTGCTTTTGTCCCCACTGTGCTCAGCTCCTGGGGGTCAGGGGCTTAGCTAGAAATTGCTGGCTGACATACAACTGTTAGTGAAAAGCATTTATCTGAGCAGAGCAATAGAAAATAGAAGTTAGATTCTCTTTAGCAACTGTATACTTTTTTTTTTTAAGCGACATTGATTTTGTTCAGCATTACATTGTTGGACAAGTCTATGTGTGCTCTTGTTTAGTCTTCTCAGTGGAAGTGTTTTGGAAGATGACACAGATGACTGCAAGACATGGTCTTTGTGTCTTAATGTGCAAATGAAGTCCGAATCCTTTAAAGAGTCAACATATTAATCATGTTTTCATCATACTTGTAAACCAGCAGCACACATGGTGTACTGTAGCAGGACACAGGCTGAATCCATTTTGATTCCATGGTAGCAGAGAACCCACTGACAGATGTTCTTCCTGATAATTCACGTAATCTATTGCAAGGTAATAGTAGTTTCAAAAGGGACAGTGAACTTCTGCTTTCCCCAACCTCCTCATCATCATTAGGGTGTTATTAACATGACATTTTTATACGTGCTTTTAACAGCCCTGCAGGGCACATGGTGCCAGTTTTCACAAGATGGATACTTCGAGCTGATCAATGTAATATCCAGAAATGTCAGTGCCACTCCAAGGTAACTACAAGCTCTCATTTTTATTGTTTCAGGTTTATCCCAATTTATAGGGGACCAAGTCACACCTACAAGATACAGAGGCTGACAGAATCCACCTGTTACTCATTCAGAATACAGGCGGTCAATGATGCTGGGGAGGGACCTTTCTCAGAAATCTGTACCTTCTGCACAACTAAGTCAGTCCCACCTGCAATCAAAGGTATGTAGTACGTTTTGTTACATGTAAGTAATGGGTAAATATTTATGAAATTGGTAACTATGGGGGGAGGTTGTAAGGGTTACCATAAGTATGTAATAACACATGTGAAGAACCAGTTTGTGCTGACTGTAGGTTTCTCTGAGTTGTGAAGTTACTTAATGGTGGGAAGCTAAATTACCACCCAAAAAAAATCACACAGGCAACGTAAAGGTTGTGTCAGCCACTGTTGTAATAAAAAACTGTTTAAATGCTGCTGCTATCAATAATGTTTGCCAGGGGATTGCTCTGGATTACCACAGCATTTATACAAGGGATCTAACAGCTGTAGTGTATGTGTGTACCTCCCAACTTAAGCTTTAGTAAAGTTTAATGTTTTTTGTTGTGTATGCGATGTCCAGTGTAGACCTTCAGGGTTTATATTTCCTTTAATGTATAAAATTAATTATGATATTTCACATATACAGCATTAGACTTAGAACTCAGAATGTGTTCCACTAGGAGAACTAAAGGCCTAATTAAATGAAGTTTTATAATGAAATGTCTTTTACTGTGTGTAAATTTTGTGCTAAGTAGTTATGCTCCTGAGGAGGAGGAGGGAAGGAAGGAGCAGAAGTAAAAACCACAGTGAAAGATGTTTCCTTATAAAACTTCATGTAATTAGGCCTTTCGTTCTAGGCGTAATTAGGCCTTCTTTGGCCTGTTACAAAGGCAGTGGGTTTTTGCTGTATGGGCTGTCAGATCAGGTGAGCTGAAATCAAAAGCACCTCTTCTCCCGGCTGCTGAAGTCTTCCCTGTCAAACCCTATCATTTACTGAGAGAAACAACAACTGTCAGTTTCTCAAAGAAGTTTTGTTTGCTTCTCTGTATTTAAAATCTGGCTTTGGTGATTTTGCCATCTTTTGTAACCAAATATTTAGAGAGGGGAGAACACTGTTGGGGGTGTCTTTCCCTGCTAGGTCAGCTGCTCTGAGTCATCCCCAGGGAAAACAACACTCTCCAGCAAAAAATACCTGTGTGACTGAGGGTAAAGATACTTAGCCAGGGGTGAGTTATCCTGATTCACACCTTTACACAGGTGTGAGATGTGCTGCCCAGCCAAGGGAAGGGAATTTGTGTGGGATGACCCAGGATGCCGGCATGCACTGTAGTCACACTTGCATTTTGTGGGCTAAAAATCCATTTGATTCCGTTCACCTCACCTAGGTTTTTGTTTTGAGCTCCCAGTCTGCCTGTTGAGTCCCTGTTAAATGTGACTCATCCCCTGGGCTGAGTATCAAGCGTAGATACGGTGCAAATACCAGGTCGTGTGTGGGCTGGGACCTCGGGTACCTGACAGAACACGGGCTGTGACAGAGAAAAGGGCACAGCAAAACCTGCTAGTGAACACTGCTGAGGGGAAGTGATGCCTTGGGGAGGAGTGATCTGTTGATGCAAAATGGTGGTGTGGATTCCCTTCTGTGCTGGGAAGGAATTTATGTGATAAACTTAGTTTGGCTTTTCATCAATCAGAAGAAAGTGTTTGTTCTCCTATAAGGTCTCCTAATTACTCTCTTAGTGATGCCAACCCTAGAATAGCTTTGTGGTTAATGGCAGTGTTTTGTAAGTGTCAAACAAAAATCTACATGTATTGAAGTGAGGGATGGAAGGAGAAGAAAAAATAATTGAGATTGTTGTTGTCAGCTAAGATGAAGGCGTCTGTTATCAGTCTCAACACTAGCAGATGTGCAGAGAGAAGTAAATGGATATTGATTACATTTGGGCCTTCATGATTCATGCGTTCCTCTTGGGAAGTAACAAATCAGTCTAAAATTCATGTAATATATGCAGCAGCATTTGTTTCTGTGGTAGACCCTCCTGTCGTCTGTTTTTGTGGGGTTGGGGCTCTAGATTGCCTTTAACAAGCTCGTGTCCTTGCACGTGCACGTGTTAACCACCTGATACAAGCGTTCAGTGCTCTTGTTCCTCCCAGTTTTATTCTTCTTTTTGGTATCGTGCTTGCTGGCTCTGCCTGATCAAGAGGTTGCTGAACCCTGGATGCTGTTGCAGTTTTTTTCATGCCTTCCAGTGGCAGATGCTTTTTTGTACATAAAAACGTGCTGCCTCTGTCTGTGCTCTGCGAGGCTCACCTGTGAGCTTGCTGTGGGTCAAGGCACAGCATCCCTTGGCTTTCAGCTGGTGAGAGAGCCTCTGCCAAGGACAGCAGCCTTGTAACAGCTGACAAATTGAATTTCTCTGGAGTTCTAGTGAGAGCACTCATCCAAGTCTGGCTAGAAATAGCAGGTCTGATCAAGTGGATGTCAGGCTCACAGTTAGATTCAAGTCCCAAGTCTTGAAAATTATGCTTGTCCTTTTGCTTCCCAGGCTGGACTTCATCTCTAATACAGAAGATTCTTTAGCTTCTCTTCTCGCATTCCTTCTCCTGTTTTTCCTGAATGAAATGTTTGATACTACTCCTCTCTTTCAATGGCATGTAGCATGGGAGGGATGCGCAGGCGTCCCCACTGGCACAGGCATTTGCTCAGAACTTCACAGAACTGTTTTTATGCTGTTTTTATGAATGCCTGTGTAATTTGCCTTGGCTTCTGCTTTGAAAAGATCAGTGCACAGCACTGCAATTAAGTTTTGAAAGTTTTCTCTAAATCCATTCCTCTTTTGTACAGCTCACAGAGCTGACAGCTAAGAGGTGCTCTACCCTTTTTAAAATGTTCTGGTATATATTACAGTGCTCATAAAATAAGGTTTCAGTGCAGTCTTTGTATTAAACATTAACACATTTCATTTTATTGTAGCCCCTCGAGTGACACAGCTGGGAGGAAACTCCTGTGAAGTTACCTGGGAAATGGTCCCACCCATGAAGGGAGATCCTGTTGGTTATGTTCTGCAGGTACTGGTTGGAAGAGAATCTGAATACAAGCAGGTAGGGAAATGGTCTGGATTTAATATTGTAAAATTGATGGCATAATGGAAATGGTTTTGAAAATCCACTGTGCTGCTTCTTTCTACTGTATTGAATTACACCCTATGATGATGTGTCAGGTGCACTTTGGTAAAGGCTGAGTCAAAATTAAGGGCTGTAATGGGCTGTTTTCTCCCCTAAGGGAGTATATAGAACATCATTATTTTATTGGAATGATTTGTGCTCTTTCTGTGCTTAATCACTATTTTTAGCTGTACTAACCTTTAAAAAGTTACAGTTCTGTCCACCCATGCTTGCTTCTGAGCTGGCTGTTCTTAACCATTATCTGAAGGTGAGATGAAGTCAGGAGATGAATCTTTCTCTCTAAGCCAATTCCAAGACTGTCCATCAAGGTTTTCAGTCAAGTACACATTAAGTGGTTTGTTCATCTGTCTCATTCCTGTCTGAGGTTTTAGTGCACGTGTAACTGCTGTGTATCCTTTCTGTCACTGTGGAACAAAGGCAGTGAAGTACAGCTGATCCTTCTTTCCTTGTCTGTCTTGATTAGACATCACAAGTGGACACTTCCCCCGAGCACCTGAAACAGAACAGCTCATTCACAGTTAGATCTTTTATTTCATCTATCACACCTCTGACTGTGTGATTTGCAGTGCACTTCATCTGTGCTCTCTTTTTCCTGTGCTTTCTTTCCTTGTCATGCAGATTCCAAATAAATCCAAGTTAGGGAAATGAGATATGCTGTGCTAATTGAACTGTTATGCTGTGCTAATTAAACTCTTAAAAATATGTATAAGGTGGTACTTTCTTTGCAACTGTGTCTTTGTTCCTCTTCAGTCTGTTTTTGAGCGTTACTGTGAACTAATGAATTATCAAAAATAACACAAAAAATGCAAGACAATTCATGGGGGCGATAAAGATTCAGAAACCTAACTACTGTTTTTGTCAGGACACATTTTTGGTGCTGGTGTAGGTAATGAAACCCCTGTGTACCATATTGGCCTCATGATGTCAGCGGCAAGTGGATAAATGGAGCCACTCTGCTGTTGCCTGAGGTACAAAGTAACTTTGGTGTGTAACCTCCAGGTACAGCTTCAGTAAAGGTAGCCCCAGTGTTTAAAATGTTCTGGGGAGAGCTGGGAGATAAGTGATGGCTTAATCTGCACAGTCCAGAACCTGTGGTGTGAAAAAATACAGCAGTGAAGGAAATAAAAAATACTTCTAGGGTCTTCTTATGTTGAAGGTCTTAATTTCTCATGAGGCATGACCCTGACGAGGGGTTTCTGTGTGAGTTGTCACCAGTAACTCCCTGGAAGAAGTTGCTGGCTGAGATGCTCCAAGTGACACTGGGACTTGTGTAGTTGTGCTGGCTGATAACCAGCCATGGGAAAGAGGGAAACTTTCACTGCTTCACCTCCATGGAAATCACCTTTGCCCATCAAGATGTTTTTTGTCCGCCAGGAATGTGGGTGGTGTCTCAGCACTGGGGCATGTCCCTGTCCATGAGCTGCAGTGGCTGCGTGCTCTGAGCTCCTGTAACGTGCACAGAAGATAAAATACAGAAACACCTTTCAGTGATTTTCTGGCTAATACGTTTCACCTCTGCTTTGACATGCCTGTGATCACCTGCTACTATTTCACTGAAAAGTACTGTCACCAATATGTTCATTAATGTTAGTGATATGTTAATTACCTTCGAAGTGCAAGTCCTAAATTTATTTTTAAGTATGTTTTGTTCCCTGCGAGTGATATATATATTTTGCATATGTATCTAAAGGGGCATATTACACTAGAAACATTTTGCAAATTGTTTTGAAGGGTTGCACAAATGAAATAGATTGCAGATTTTCAGGCTGTTCGTGGAATGCAACATCAGCCACTGATACGCTTTTGGGTAAAGCTGTCATTTCTCTCTAGACTGTCACACCTGAGCTGTCTCTCTCCCCTGCACCCCAGTGTTTGCAGCCATCCACAGCCCAAAAGCTGCTGATTTTCCACCATTTGATCTAGCAGAGGTGATACCAAAGTAATCAAAAGCCCTTTTTTTCAAAAGCCCTTTTTTTCAGACTGGGACTATAGCCATCCTTGCCCTCCTCTGGGAGAACATTTTGTAAATATTTCTCTGCTGAGAATTATCTGAAGAACAGCATTTGCTGGAGCTAAACAGATAATATTTAAGCTCCTTGGAAAGTGTATTTTAAAAAATGCTTATTCCTTTCCTTGTTTCTCACACGGTGTGTTCCTTTGTGTGTATTTGTGTGCTTTATCTTTACAGATAATTTCTAAAAAGCAATGGCATGAGACAATTCTTTTTAGGAAATCAAATCTTCCTTGTTTACGAATCAGGATGTAAGCCACAGGAGATTCCAGGAATCAGTGGCCTGGATTTGTTTTTCTGTTTCTTGCACTTTTATCTAGTAAAGCTTAGTCAGAATTTAGCTCCAAAGTATATTAAGTTGTCTCTGTGTTTGCATAGCTTTAATGTGGATTTAGGGGAGTGGGCTGGGCTGTGCAGCACTTGCAGGAGCTGCAGTTTGGGATAACACCCGTAAAGACCAGCAGCCTAAGGTTTGGTTTCCCAGCGGAGCAGCTCTGGGGGTGGAATCACCCAGGAACCAGGTCCTCCTAAGAGCTGACCATGGGAAGTGAGAACTGAGCTTTTTAAAGCTTCTTTATCCTAAAATTGTTTGCTGCTGAGGCAAAATGTTCTACCTTTGAAATTTCCGAGAATTTGGAGGCAGCAGTGTTTCATCAGCTTCTGCCACATCTCTTCTGGGAAAAGAACTGTCTCCAAATGCTTTCCAAAAGAAGAGGAAGTATGGGTAGGATACACTGGGTGTGTGAAAATCCCCCAGCAGTTCTCAGGTCTGCACTGAGAACTGGGTGGGTGTCTGGGAGAGCCCAGTTGGCCTTACCAAGCTTTCACTTGAATTATTGTTCTTTTCTTTGGATTAGATTCTGTAGACACACAATCTCTGAAACGCTTTAGTGAACTGATAATTTTTGTAAAGCTCTAATCAGCCAAAAATTTGGTTTCCTTCTCTATTTTCAATAAGTCAAAGGCACTTGTGTTGGTTGTATGCCAAAATACAATAAAACTACACAGTACCTGTTGGCATTTAGTACCACTTGCATTGAGTATTTCCTGTGCCTCCTGGTGCCGATTTTGTGTCATGAGATGGAGCAAATAATTTCCTTTGGTTGAGGTTTTCCAGTGCTAACAACCTCAAGGCAGGTGCTCTGAGGGACTGTTGTTTCTCTTTTCAGACAAGGCTGTCACACAACTCCGAGGCGTTTATGAGCATCTCAGCAGTGGAGTGAGTGAAGCTGATGTTGAGTTTGGGTGAAATAATAATCCAGTTTCTTAAAGAGAAATCTGTCAGGTGACTTAGAAGAAATTAAACTTTTGGAGTGGGCACACTTTCAACATAGATTGAAACCCATCCCTGGCAGTGTTCAAGGCCAGGTTGGACAGGGCTTGGAGCAGCCTGGTCTGGTGGAAGGTATCTCTGCCCATGGCAGGGGGTTGGCACTGAGTGATCTTTAAGGTCCTTTACAACCCAGACCATTCTATGATTCTTTATCTTTCTATCACCATACAAAACAGGCTATTATTAAAGGCATTGGCCATTGCATCAGGGCGCAACAACCAGGTGAGGTTACCTTGCACTTTCCAGTGCGTTGCTTATAGGGCAATTATAGCTGTCATTGTTATTATTTGGAAAGGAGGGGAGAGGGTTGGAATTATTTAATGAGATCAGTGAAACTGAGAAATCCTTGCCTGCAGGAATTCTCTGTCTCTCTAGCTCGATCAGTAGGATCGAATACCATAAGAGGCTTCAGCAGCAGTTTATTACTTGTGATGATATTTTCATGGAGGGAGCCAGGCAGAAAGCTCATCACATTTTTATTATATTCTCAAGTGTCCAAACCAAAAAGCTGTTTTTAAGAACTGAAAGTGATAAATTGGACAGGCACTTCACTTTGGCTTGTTGGCCACCAAAGCATGATGTGCTACATATAAAATACTATGCTGCTTCGCAGAGTTCTATTTGATTTCATATTTGTTTGGCAGATTTAAAGGCCTTATTCATAGTTGTCAAGGGTTTTTTTCAGTTGTATATGTGAAGTCCAGTCACAGAGTGTAACTGTGTTCACAACCAAATGTGTTTGTGCTGGGGGCATCCTGCCATAGCTCCGAGGTGCTGCTGCAGCCCCTGGCAGAGGGAACAGAGGCTGCTGTCAGGAGCGGGTGACAATTTAATAATTGTTTGCCTGTTACTGAGACATAGGTGCACTGGTGGTGAATACTTAACGAACTACTGAAAGCAGGACAGTTTCCATCACCGTCTTAGTGCTACTGCAGGAAATGTTTCGTCTTTATCATTAGTGAATATTAATTCACATAATCTATCTACTCTCAATAATTTTTCAAACTTCCCTTACAGATACACTCTTCTCTCTCTTGGCTGTATGGCCTTTTTCTGAGAAGTGCTGTTGAGTAGCTGCCTTGAGTGAACTCGGCCATCTATACTTGTTAGACTGTAATGAAGATATAGGTCTTTGATTTAGCCAGACTTGGCCTCCAGTTACACTGGTATTCACCATCCTGACAGAACAAAACAAGTAAAAAACCCAGGATTTTTTTTTTTACTGGACAGGATTTTTTTTCAGTGCAAAGACAGGATGTATATATGCCATCCCTAGTATCTCTTAAATGTAATTTATGGAGTTTAGTTTGTACGTTTTTTTAATTAAATATCATTATTTGGATTTTATTGGTTTTTTTATTTTGGTTCAGAAGTGGTATTATTGGTTGCAAAGGCTTATTTGTGGCAAAGGCACATAGTGCTTTTCTGGCTATATGTTTTGAATTGAAATTATTAATTACAGCAGCACCAGAAAGCAAACCTTACTGACAGTTGTTTTGTGAGGGCTTTGAGCTGCCCTGACTCAGAATCTAAAGAAATGGGACTTAGGTGGACGAATCCTGACTCAGTTCCGTGGAACAGCACAGTTGCCCACAGCTGGGTGGGTATTAGAAATGGAATTGCCGTTGGAGAACAGAGTGGCAGAGGTGTTCTTGGGATGAGAGGTGCTTTGCAAACAGATGTTTCAACCCTCACATCACTTCTGTGGGCTGCTGCAGCACTTTCAGTTTTGTTTTGCCTGCAATTAGTGTAACCAGTGACTCACTCATTGGCGTTGGGAAGACAAAGACAAGAAAGGCAGCCGTGCGTGGCTGTGGCCAGTCACAGGGGTTTGTGGGATGAATTTGTTGCGTTCCTGTCACTCGACCTAGAGGGAACTTCCTGCAAATGCTGAGCAATACTTCAGCAAGGCAGCATTTATTTAAATGTTGTTTCTTGATCTGTGCCTCGGGTCCAGGAAACCCAGTTAGAAGACTTGTGCTTAGTCTGGAAACCCAGACTCACCATCATTCAAATTGCATTTGGAAAAGCTGTGAAAGCTGAAAAGGAAGGGAGAAGACAAATGAAAGAAGCACCTTAATCTTTTTGTCCCAGACCTTCTCAGAAAATCAGCAACCGACTGTTTAACCCCAAGGGATGAGTCTCAGGGGCAAGGAGGGCAGGAAAGCTGAGCTCTTTAAGTGGTCTTTGACTGAGCAGGTTTCTTCTCTTCTCTCCTCATTTCTTACTCTGGAGTAACACACAGGAAATCTTCTATGGGCTTGGGTCTAATTTCCCACTCGCTCCCCTTTTCTAAGATGAGTTCTTGCCTCTGGGAGGGCAGAGATGCTCTCAGCTGTCTGCTCCCACGCTGAGGAGAAGGAGCAGAGGAAGAAGGATCTGAAGTTCAAGATGTTTTTTTCCCCAGCAGACACAGGCACTCTGTGACACTTTTTTCATTTCATGAAATACCAGTTTCAACAACAATCCATTATATAAATTATTTGTTTTCAGAGTTTTTGAATGTTTCCAGTGGTTTTTTTTTTTCCATTTAAGTCACAAAATTGTCTCAGAGACTCAGTTTTTTTCTCTCCTTTCTGATACCATGACTTGTGCTCTGAGTTATGTGGTACCCACATTTGATTAACATAAATATGTGATGGGTTTAGATTAGTAAACAACCAAATGCAATCAAGAGGGAATTTTTCATACCTTAATAATATTCTATTATTTCCACAGTTATGGAAGTGTAATTTCTGGCAAGATTGTTGTTTCTTGAGAGAAATGTGAGGGGGACATACATTAAAACGACATTTGTAAGCAATTTTACAACTACACATTGAATGACTTCCAATAACCTTGTTTGCAGGTTTTCTTCCTTCTTGGGGCCAGACAGGGCGATTATGCCTTAGACATCTTTTAGGCATACAGCCCCATTTTCAGGGTGCAGAAATACATTTGTAACGTTTATCACGCCCACAGAAGATTAGCGTGTGTTATCACTGCCGCATTGTGTGATGTGCTGTCACACAAACATTGTGTGCACTGTGTTGAGACGTCCTCCACGTGCCTCTGTTTTTCCAAAACCCGCGTTGACCCAGTGAGTTCCTTCCTTTGAGAAGCGTTTCCTTAGGGACTCGACTGGACTTCCAGGCCCAAATCCTTGCGAAACCGCGCGTCGTCGTGCCGTTTGCCGCTACCACAGCAGGAGGAGGTCGCGTCTGACCCGGTTTGTTTTTGCAGGTGTACAAGGGAGAAGAGACCACATTCCACATCTCAGGCCTTCAGGTGAACACGGACTATCGGTTCCGGGTGTGCGCCTGCCGCCGGTGCTTGGATACCTCACAGGAGCTCAGCGGGCCCTTCAGCCCCTCGGTGGCCTTCGCGCTGCAGCGCAGTGCCCTGGTGCTGGCGGGCGAGCCGGGCGGCGCCGCTGACCCCAAGGCCAAGGCCACGGTGCCCACGGACGAACAGTTCGCGGCCCTCATCGTGCTCGGCTTCGCCAGCCTGTCCATCGTCTTCGCCTGTATATTACAGTACTTCTTTATGAAGTAGACGATTCCACGGGAGTTTGAGATACAGATTTAACTAATGCTACGCATTATAATCCACACATTTATTCAGATATTCCTCCTCCTTTTTTTTTTCCTTTTTTTTTGGTTGTTTTTTTTTGTTTGTTTGGTTTTTTTGTTTTTTCGAAATCCTTCGTTCTACCGTGCATTTTATATACTTCTCTTGTTTTTACAGTTCTAGCTTGGAGAAAGATAAATCAGTGTTTTGATGCACCTTTTTGAAATTCAGAACTAGGAAGTGGTCAAACTGGAGAAACAAGCAAACCAGATACCAAAAGCAAGATTTTTTTGGTTTTCCTTTACAATTTCAAAATTGTCACCAATTTGCCTTTTCAATGTTGTTTTGGATATTTTCACTGAAGTTCGTGCAGTCTCTTATTTTATCTTACTATTTAGGAAATTTTAATCATGAGTCACTTTTTTTGTCTCTTCTTTTTCCTTCTAGACATTAGTCACAAGTGTGTATAGTGGTAAGACTAGAATACAGTGTTAGTCAAGTACCAGTTTTTCCTTGAACAGTATTAGCAATGTTGCCTACGAATTATTCACTACATTTGCCCCAGTTTTTCAAGATAAAACCTAAGTTGTTATTTTAACTATTTAGTGCATTTAAATTGGAACAGCATCCTGCAGTTGAAAAACCTTTTTAGTTACCTGTTATTTTTACAGTTACAAACACTATAAACTGCCTGTATAAGAAATCAAGTAACCAAACTGCATATAAATTATGAAGCATTATAGATCTTTTTTTTTTACCATTTTGATTCCTAGCAGTAATTTTGAGTAAGAGGGCATTGTGCAATAGTTAGTTATTCCCGTGTTCAGCTATTTGAAAGCTGCTTTAACTTGTCTGTTTGTCACTGTATATAACTATTCCTAATCTAATACTAGATATTGTTCTATTATGTTCAGCCTGATTTATATGATTCAAGCTGGTGACAGCTTACTGCCTCTACTGAATTAGGTGAGATTTACACTCAATGGAAGCAGACTTTACTGTCAGTTGATTTTTTTTTTTATTATTAATGTTATTATTATTCTTTGGAGGGGTATCCATTTTATGGAACTTTCTTGGAGGTATCAGAAATCACATCTGTTCGTTTTAAATACCTTAAATGGGTGTCTATGCTGTTCTTACCACGGGGCTGATTGAAATAACTTGGTACCTGGCAAAACTGAGATGAGAGTCCTGCAGAGGAATGGTCCCTGCTCTGGTGGCAGTGTCCCCCTCCTGCCTGCCCCTTCCCAGACACATTTTAATCCATCAAGACACTAGATTTTTAACTCTTGAGTCATGGGGTTATTTATATTAAGTCAACATTGTGCGAGTACCTCAGGGACATAAATGAGCTGGAGGTGCAAATAGATTCCAAAAGGGTGCAACAGACACAGTGTATTTCCCTGCCTCTTGTTTTTGTATATTTTTGCTACTTGATTTTGCTTTTGTCCTAGCTTTTTTGTGCTCTGTCTCCATCGTCTAAGATTCAGTGTCCTGTACTAGCATAATATTCCCTTAACCAAAGTAATGGGGAAAAAAACAACATTATTTTTGTTTTTAGGTTTATTTATACTATATTACTGCATACAGTACTTTAAATACCAATTACAGTGCAATCTTTTTATTTATTGTAAAAAAATAAAAAATAAAAAGTGTACTTATGTACTAATCTAATCCCCCTCTCCACCCTCCCCATAGCATGTTACATTTTGTCTGTTTTATACTGTTGTACTTTAGGTCAACTTTTTACCTGGCAGCATTCCTAGTATTATTAATCTTCTTGCATTTTCTTGTGTTTTTGAAGATGGGAGCATCTAGTACATTAAATGCCAAAAAAAACCCATTATCAGTGATTCAAACGTTTACATGTATCCAAAAACAAAATCATCTCTGGAAAGAAAGTGCTAAGATCAATGAATTATTCTGTGTGCCTCTCTAGATGTAGCAAATATTAGAAATGTTCTGTATTTTGTTATTGACTATAATTAGTTTGATTTAGCCTTGCAAACTAATGGCATTGAGCTAAATATATATATTTTTTTGTTTTTTGCCAAAGTCATGGCTTGTCAAATTTATTTACATCTTATTTAAATTTATTTGTGATATGAAACTCTGTGACCTTGCATCTGTATTTTGTGAGCAAAGAGTATACAGCTGTTTTCATTGGAGGGGAGAAGAGTGTATTTTTTAAAACAATGAAAAGACCGCTAGTTTGGAAAAACCCAGAAATTTGAATAGATTCCCTTTTTTATTTTTGGTATATTGTTTGAGCAGTGCTGCTATGAAATCCGAGCTTGACACCTTTTTTTTTTAAGAAAAAAAAAAAAAAAACTGCTTTAATAAAGAAATGAAAAAACCCACCATGCTCTAGATTAGCAATTTTGAAAGTTCGAAATACGAGTGATGCTAAAAGCAGTGAGCGGAAATGGAGGGGAGAGCAATCAGTCACACTCAGAGCATCTCTGCCACTGCTGATTTGTTTGGTCCCTTGTAGCCACACTAACCAGAGCGCCCAGTCCAAGCCTGAGGTTTTGGGAGGTTGTGCTGGAGCAGCTGGGGCAGGCCCAGTGAATTGGACATTTTTAGTCTGTATCTCCTGCCACGGTGATCTGATTGTCACCCGTGTGTCAATGACAAAGATCACCGATGTCAAACCCTTCTGTTCTGAGGGACCTTGTCCCTGACCCACCACTGCTGATGCCTTGGCCCTTCCCAAACCTCCTCGTGCCCCTGATCCAGCAGTGGCAGGTGTTGGGTCCAACCCCAGGGCGCTCTGCTCTCGCAGAAATCACCACCACCAACAAAGGTAGAATGAAACACTAAGAATTTAATACCCTTAAGGAAGGAGAGAGATGTTTTTTATATTGTTCTGCCTTTTTCTTTATGAACTTGAAGTGTTTTCTAATCCTGTTTGTTGGCTCCAGTAGCTCAGTATTCAGTGTCACGATTGAGAAGTGCCCTAATTGAATGTGTATGAACCTTATCCTTGCACAGTTCTTTAAATTGAAAAAGAAAAATAAAATGTTTTTACCTCACTATGGGAACATACATTCCAAGCTTTTCAACTTTAAAAAAAATAATCAGAAGTTTTCTTGTATTGTAAATTTTAGACTATTTCATATGCATTATATTAAAACTGCCATATCAATTTTAATGTATAGATTTTGCAAATACTACACTATGTATGTAAGACTTAACTGTATCTGTAGTGTATATGTAATATATTTATGCCCAATAAATGTTTTAATTCTTTCTGTTTTAATTCTTTATTTTAATTGAAATAGCCCTTTTTGCAGGTCAGTGCTGTTGTGCAGCCTGGAGCAGGGGTGGGAGCCCTGGATTTACCTCAGGATGTTTCTGGTTTGTAATTGGAGTGATTTTTGTGGTTTTGTGAAGAGTAAGTTTGTAGTAATAATCTGAAAGTCGGGTGGTCTAATCAGTTCTTTTAAATAGCTTGCATAAAAAATTAAGGATTTATATTTATAAAAATATACCTAGGTTTGTTATCTCTTAGTAATTAAACACTTGAAATACTAGAGCTTTTAACTTATTAATTATGTGCAGTGAATTCAATTCCTCATCATGATGAATTAATCTAGTATGTATACATGTTTCTTGTCAAACACATTCATGTTAATTTTTTTAATGCTTTTCTTCAAGTCACTGCATAACTCCAACAGTTCATTTGTTTTCTTTTTTTGATTACTGCAGTTTACAACATGAGTGGGGTTTTCCTAAGGAAATACTTTTTTCACTTGGTTGCTCAGCTTTTTTATGTAAGCAGTGCTTGCCAAGAGAATCCCTGTAACAAAATCTTTTAAATATGTCTGTAAAACAGTAATCAGCACTTTGGCATCTGAGGAGGTCTTCTATTTTCAGTGGTCCCTGGTTTATTGCCAGGGGTGTCTGCAGAGATGCTGGAGGGCAGCGAGAGCCCATGGGAGTGAAGGAGGATTTAAACATTTGCTGTTGGAGTTCTGAAGGTTACTTTGTGCTGTTATCACCCACAGGTTTGTGCCGAGGTGCTGGGTGCCTTTCCCACACCCAGACTATGCAGAGCTGGGTAAGTAGCACTAAATTTACCACGGATTTTGATTTGTGAGGAAGCACAGAGCAAGCTGTAACCGGGCTTGGCTGATGCTGTATTTGCCAGCAGCTCTTCGCCTGCTGGCAAGAGAAGTATCAGCTTTGAAAAGTTCTGGAAGAGAGCAGAGGCTCGTATTTTGGATATTTCTGTGGCCTTACCAGCAGCCTTCGGGGTGGTGCAGCAGTGGGCTGTGGCCCTGGCACGTGTCACAGTGTGAGCAGTGCCCGGTGTGCCCCAGCAGCGCGTGGTCCCCGGGCTGGCACTGCCGTTTCTATGGCAGCAGCGATTCTCTCCTCTCAGTAATCACAGAGCTGCTCAAAACCCAGTGCTTGGAATTTGTTTTGCTCCTCACTTCAGTCGCTCCTGCCAGCTCAGAGCACGTTTGGTGTGGTGCAGGAGAGTTGAGCCCCACTGGAAGGGGGGTGTCTCTGAGAAACCAGGGGGGTCGAAGCCACGCGCGGCATGAGCTGAGCCACGCGCTCCTGGGACGAGTTGGGAAGCAAACAGGATCTGGAGTGACACCAGTCCTTGCTGTTCACCTCCTGCGGAGCTTTTCCACAGGCTCACCTGTGTCTTTGCATTTTAGGAGATGCTCAAATCCAGCCTGCTATAAAAAAAAAGCTGAAGGTGGGTGGGCCATAGCTGCAGTCTTTGTGCCAGAGGACCAAGGCTCTCCTGCCTGTCCCTCCCATTTGAAGCATAGCTGAGGTATTTAAAATCCCCCTGAAAATTAACTACTTGGGCAATCCCAGCCCATGGCAGGGGGCTGGAACTAGGTGATCATTAAAGTCCATTCTAACCAAAACCATTCTCTGATTCCATTCTATGAATTTATGGCCTGTGGACATGGGGTGATTCTCTCCAGTATTAATGACATCTACATCAACAGGATGGTTCTGTTAGACCTGTCTTGCAATCCAAGGTGTTAGAGACAAGAAGAAATTTGTGTGAATTAATATGAAGTATGAATCATATTTCCTCTGCGAATCTTTTTCTAGAATGATTGCAGAGTTCACGATGTATTGTCATTTATTGAAGTGGTGTAGAATTATGTTCTCTGTCCTTAACCTGGCCTGGAGTAAAGATGTAAATGTTATCTTTATTTTTCTCAGAATGAGAACCACAAGTAAGTGGAGATGAATATGGACATTTTGTTTCACTGGTTTTATTACTGAGCAGAAAAGCCAGCTGAGATCCTCTGAAAGGGCTATTTTATTGGTACTACATTTAATAAATTCTAAACAATTACATCTATTTCTGCTCTTGACAATTGCTCTCACAATGCCCAGATTGTTGGCTCAGTGAAATAAAAAGAAGTTTCACAAGATGCTTTCAAACATAGTGTATTAGCCTGGGATCTGCTGTTATCTAAGTGAATGTGCTGTTACTAGTTTGAGTAGTTACATTTACTGCACTAATTGGTGGCATAGATGGTCTTGCATGCAATCAAAGCTATTTTTAGGTCTCCTGACATGGTTAATAAATAACTGCTTAGGTCAGGGTGCTCAGTGGATGTCATTTCTTAGTAATTTTATTAGCTCATCTCTCTCACTTTCTGTCATATGAAAGCTATTACTCTCTACAAATAAAATGGAGCAAACAGTACGGATGCAGAAGCCTTGTGAGGATTAACTTGTGAATAGAGTTGAGAAATTCACCCCAATCCAATGCAAATATTGTATTTTTTGATTTATAGCTCAAATGCCTTTTCTTTCCATAAAAAGCTTGCCTGCTGGTGGTATCCTGTTCTCAGAGGTTGGGCAGCACTGGTGATACTGGTGTTCCCTGGCTACACTCTGGGCAGGATGCACTTGGTCCCTGCCCAGCCATGGCTGCAGCACCAAGGGGTTCGCTGAGAAGATCAGGTCTTTGCACTCAGCAGGGCCAAATATCCCCTGGGGTGCTGCTGTGTGGACTTTGTATAGCGTTGGGTGTAGCTCTGGATTGGTGATTGCTCTGGATCACGGCGCTGAAGCTGATGCTGCTCCTGTTCTGCCTTCTCTCCAGTGTGGGGGTTCAGGGTTCTTTGTGCTCTTTATGGCTCTGTCCTGTGTTTTGTTTAAAGTGTCAGGTGATTGACTTCAGTGTTCTGAAACCGAAAGCATCACAGCTGTGCAAACCTCTGGTTATTCTCTGAATGAGCCCTGTCTGGGCAGTGCTGGTGCAAGCCCCTTCCCCGGCTCACATCAGCCTGTCTCGCAGGAAGGGGCGTTGGACACAGATCTGGGCACAGCCTGTGGCAGTGGCACTGCTCTGGCTGCGTGGCAGAGTCCACATTCCACTGCAGTGTGGGAAATCAGGCACGAGCCCACAGCAAAGACTGAAAGAAAGCAGGTAAATACAAACCTCTCGTGGGTTTTGACACCACAGCTGGTCTGAGGTGACTTCTCTATGAGGGTGGTGAGCCCCTGGCACAGGTTGCGCAGGGAAGTTGTGGGTGCCCCATCCCTGGAAGTGCTCAAGGCCGGGTTGGGTTGGGTTCTGACCAACCTGGTCTAGTGGAAGGTGTCCCTGCCCCTGTCACGGTGTTGGGACTAGATGGTCTTTGAGGGCACTTCCAACCCAAACCATTCCATGATTCTGCATACCAGCATTAGACCAGAGATCCTCAGGCAGTGCCCAAGGTATCCGAGGGATGAGCCCCACACCAGCACTCCTCTCCCGGAGCCAGGGTACCAGCCAAGGCACACAGAAACCCTTGTTTCTTCCCTCCTCACAAACTAACAGTGGTTCAGTGGGTTCAAAACTCCACATTCAATCAAAACTAGCTCAGGCAATTGCATCTTTCACAGCCCCACGCTGGTGCCCCCAGCATAGCACAGCAAATTTTAGAAAAATCAATCTCATTGTCACTGCTTGATGAAAATACCGAGGTGCTATTGACTGGGCAGGATCTGTGCCTGTGTGTGACCACGAACGTTGGCTTCATTCTGGTGAGAATTTGTAGTATGTGTTGTTGCTGTCTTCTGTCAGACTGCCGTGTTAAATCTGTTTAAATCATGCTCCTCAGAGCTCATCGTGCTGTGTCTCATTGCAGAGCAGGCTCGTGGTGTCAGATTCCCTGCCTGCCCACCTTAATGAGCCACGATTTGCAGCAGCAGGTCATTAGTGGAAGGAGGCTGTGCAGGGAAGAACAATGTGGATAGAGGCTTGGAAATAGCCATGCCTTTTCTTTCTCTCGGACAGTGCTGCAATCATGGGAAAATCAATCAAAACATGAGAAAAAAGCAAAGGGTCTTTTGATCCAGTAGCATCAAAAATAGGGGCAAGTGCTGGGAGAACATCTCCTGAGCCCTCAGAGCAGCCTCTGAAGGGGAGAGTGGGGTGCTTTACTTATGAGAGCAGTTTTGTCTTATGGACTCACACACGTCACCAAACCATTATTTTGCTCCCACTGAAAGAATCAGAGCAGGTGTGGAAAGCCATGAAAGGCCTTTATTTGGCAGAACACAAAGTGGTTTATCTCCAAGTACAACTGGAGGAGCACCCTGTAGCTCTCAGAGGAGTGTATTTGTACACAGAAATGAGAGCTGAAATTGGCAGCTCGGCATTGGGTGGTTTGGATGCTGATTTAGGAGTCAACCCCTCCCTTGCTCCTGGGGGTTGCTCCCATCCCTTCGGGTGGTTTGTTGGGATACTGCACAGCCCTTGTGGGGCTCTGCACAGATTGTGTTTCCTCCTCAGCCCGCTCCTGGCCAGCAGTGTGAGGGCTTGGCAGGGTGTCAGGGATGGGATTCAGGTGACACAGCGCATCTGTGTGCACCGTGGGTTTGGAGGCGTTTGCCCTCCAGAATTGTGCTGCAGAGCCACCTGCTCTCGCTGAGCAGAACAGGGTCAGTGTGTTTGCAGGTCTCAGAGAAATGAGCACTCAGCATCACCAGGTCAGCTGCAGGACGAAGCCCAGGTGCTTTTTGTTTTGATCCAGGTAATTGGGTTAATGAGAGGCTCTGAGTTTTGGTCTTAGGGGAAAAGTCATGGCATGCAGCTGTCCACAACTGAGATCGGGAAGGGCCATAACACACAAGCGCTGGCCTCGGAAGGGAATGGAGACCTTTCTGCTGGAAAAAGCACTGAGGAAGCCTGTTAAAGACCCACGAAGTGTGTTAGTTACACTGGATAATGCTCATGTGCTATACTGTGTGCTGGAATGACAGCTGGAGTAAGGCTTGACAGTGAGTGACTGCAGAAACGTGTTAATACAACATGGATTAAATTTACCTTTTCCCCACTGTACTTGCATAATCACAATTTAGAGATAAGAGGCAAATCCTGATCTAACATTTGCTTTTCAGTTTTTTTTTTCCCCTAAACAGCAGCAGGCAGGGTTGTGGTTTCATGATCCGGCAGAGCTGGCACAGCTGGACCCCGTCATCTAACAACTGCTTTGGGCAAAAGTTTGGCCAAGGACGTGGAACATGACGCCAAACCCTTGTGTGTTTTACCTGTCTCTCACCAGAACTCGTGTTTCAGAAGGAAAAGGCGCTGGCAAGCACATCTGTGTGAGGAAATAGTTTTGCTCCTGTGAAGTTTATGCGGAGCTGGGAAGGATTCCGGGTGGAATCAGATGGAGATGGGGGAGGAGATGGCTGGAGGGGGTGTGTATCACTGCCCTCAGTGAATGATGGACTTGCCCGAACGAGCAGAGGTTTCCCATGAACACCACGTGAGCCTCCATCTCTCCAGGTGCTGCTGGCGGCACGCTGGGCAGGGTGTGACTCCAGCTGCCCGTGCCTGACACCAAACGGTGTCAAACAGTGCAAACTGCCGGGGGGCCGGGAGCCAGCTCCTGCAACTGCATCTGCCGCTCATCCTGAGGATCTCCTGGGAAGCTCCTGTGTGCGTGCGGGCCCAGGGCCTGGTGCGAGGATTCCTGTGCAGACACAAACCCCGCTGCAGGGGTAGGTTCACCATGGGCAGCAGGGATGCAGAGCCAGGGCTCTGGAAACGGAGTACACAGTGTCTCTGCAGTGTCAGCCAGAGGTTGCTTGTTTCCCAAATAAAGTTTTTCGAGGGCTACTGTGCTGAGCAGTCTGGCAGCACAGCTCAGGAACAGAAAACTGATGCTGGGGGCTGCCAGACCCAGCCCAAACCCAGGAATGACATCCAGAGGGTGCAAGCGGATCCAAACCCCATCACTCTGGGACAGTAGGGTTTGAGTAAGGGGTTAAAATGCCAAGGGATTTGATTTCATTTTTGTAGAATAGGGCTGGTGCTTTCTGTTGGGAGTTGTGAGGGTAAAATGTAGTTATGGTGCTTTCAGCTGGGGGGTGAGGAGGGCGGTTCAGGGTGGGGGGAAGTAATGGCAAGGACCACAGTGGGAGATGAGTTAGACAGATTTTTTTTTTTTTTTTTTTTTTCCAAATTTGAATTTACTTCCCAAGATGTAATTTACCTCTTTCAAGGCCATAGGATTTTTTTCCAAAAGATATGAGCTCTCTGGAAGCCCATCCAGAAACATCCACTGGGCTCAGAGCAGCAGCACCCTGAAACCAGCAGATCCATGACAGAGAGGGGGTTCTCCTGGGTGTTTAGGTATCTAAAAACCGCTGATTTTAATAGGGTTATGCAAATGTTGTTTGATACAAACTTACATAACTGCTGAATATCTATCAATTTAAATTTTGACAGGAAGTGCTGGTTTTCCAGTATATTTTATTTTTGGCAAGAAATACAACAGGACATGATTTTCTGCCTGTGTATGTCTCCATCAAAGGTACATTTCTAAAATGAATGAAGCTTTCTGGTAAAGTCCTTTTGACCTATTTCATCACCAATTTAACTTGCTGCCAAGAAAGAAAAAGCAGCCAAATTGCTCTTGTTTATTTGTGAAGCTGTGATACAAAATGTAGAGGTAGAAAAGCTTTTAAAACTGGGACTGTTTATTGAGTGACCTTTCAGTTATTTGCTCTATGGGCTGCTCACATTCAAGTCAGTAAGAACACAGCAAAATCTGGACTCTTAAAGTTTCCACATTTTTTTTTTTTTTCAATCAGAAGCGGCAAAGTTTGTTCTACAGGGAAGAGTTTCCAGAAACTGAAAGGTTGAACAGCCTGAAAAAACTCTTCCTGCAGAGCTGCCCTGTCTGCCACGCCAACGGACAGCCCAGTGCCTGCAAGGGCTCTTGTCTTCCCCTCAGGAAAAGCGGATCTCAAAAGCCATGTCCAGACCCAAAACGGGACGGGGGGCACAGCCGTGCTCTTTCACGTAGGGAAGGCTTTGGGGAGAAGCTGCCAGGAGCACGAGATGCTGCAGAAATGCCCTGGGAAGCAGAGGAGAAAGGCTCTGTCTCTGCTGGGAAGTGTTCGCCAGGACAGTCCGGAGACAGAGACCAGAGAACACGGAGCGGCTCCGCTGCGTGGGGCAGGTGATGACACCGTGCCAGCATCACTTTGCCAGCACGGGTTGTTTGCCACTGCCCTCTGCACCTGCAGCATCCGCTCTGCCCCTGTTCATCCTGCCAGAGACAAGGCAGGAGGAGCCTTGCCCCTTGTTGGTACCTGAGACAGACTGATGACGCCTACCTTGCACTGGCTTCACTGTTCTTAGGTAAAAAACGCTCTTCAAATCTTGCTCACACATTTTTTTTTTTTCCAGTGAAGTTATTTCTTACAACTTGGGCAAGGTGAAGTTGGATGGGGCCCTGAGCCATCTGATCTAGTGGGTGGCATCCTGCCCATGGCAGAGGGTTGGGACTAGATGGTCTTTAAGGTCCCTTTTATGTTCTGTGATTCTCTGAATAACGCTCAAGACAAGCAATGCTGGATTCATCCATCAGTGCGGGTGGGGACGTGTGTATCTTTTTGGAGGCATCAGACAAAAGTTGATTTTACGATGCAAAAGTGAGGGTTATCCAGGTTTTGAGGTGGGTTTTTTTTCCTGCTTTCCATATAAAAGCAGTTCATTATGTACCAGTTTGAAGCAGCAGTTCCTATTCACCATCTGCAGTCAGCACGTGCTGGTGTGACCCCACTGGCTTTAGAGAGTCCATATAGAAAAGTTTTGGTACTGAGGGCAGTAAAACTAATGGCTGGTGTAGTGACAGCTACAGTGTGTTAAATGTTTGTATTCTCTGCTAGATATGAAATATTTTCCTGCTTGTGCAAGAGTCCTATGAAGGTGGCTACTTTTCTTTAATAAAAATCTGTATATTTTGCTAGATTTGTCCAAGGACTTGCAGAAACGAGTCCATCTCCTCAGTTAGAAGGAAGGAAGAAGTCCTGTCCTCCCTCCCAAAGAGCAGCCGGTCCCTTTCTTTCTGACTTTTATGACCCCAGATCAAATGTTTTAAATTTCATTCTATACACAAAATTGTTGAAATTTTACAGTGTTGGTCAAGCTAAAACTTACATTTTCTCCTGATGAAATGTTTAGGCTATATTAGTATGTTTGTAGTTTGTATGCACAAATGTGTCTACACAGGGCTTTAATGTTGCAGTTACTCTGGTTAAACAAAACAGCCTAATCAAGTTAGTTATACAAGTCTGGGGAACAAAATTACAATATAAATACGAAAAAAATTAAAATAAATTAAAATCCAATGGCGTGAATGCCACTGGATCCTCCAGCACCACAAAGCCACAGGGTTATAAAGGGTCTCATCACTTTATTTCTTTTTCTGTTCACATTTAACACCACAGACACAGCTGAGATTTGAAACACTGATGTGACGCCGGGTGTGTGTGATCGGTTTGTTTGTACAGACAGGCTGTTAGAGAGCTCACATCCGCACCCTCTTCCCGTGGTTCCCAAATGCCTTGTTTCCCTGAGTTGCATGACATCTGCCACCAGACCTGCTTGTCAGTCAGTGAGTGAGAGAACAGCGTGGACAGCGAGCTGGATGTGGGTACAGTGGAGCAGGAGATGATCCTGCAGTGCTGCAGTACCTCAGCGTGGGGGTTTGCACATAAACCCTGCACTCCTGGAGTGGGGAGGGCACAGGCTCCACCAAGGAGCAGCAACCAGCCCCTGGCCCCAGCAAAGGTGAGAGAAAAGACACTGAATATACAGAAGAGGCCAATTTCTCTTGTGAGTTAAACCTGAGCAGCTGAAGGTGTGACGGGGGGAAAGCGGCCCATTGGTGTGAGCAGGGGGTTGAAGGCAGGAGAGTTCTGCTAACACACGATTCATTAGGGAGAATTACAATTCGTCAGGGAGAATCAGCTGGGGATCAGCTGGGGATGAGCACTAGAACAAAGTGAACAGAAAGCTGCTATCACACATGCATGCTCCAAAGCTCTGTCAGCTCTGTGGGCCACCAAACCCACGTGTTGGTGAGACAGTAAAAGCCACATTCATTAGCACAGAGGATGGAACATTTTCTGGTTTGCCTTGAAATGGCGCACTTGTGGTATAAAAATCTAATTTAAGGTGTTTATGAATCAAGTATGAGAATGTGTCTGCCTGTGTCCTTTAATGCAGATTTTTCTGTTACTTTCTCAGGTCACGGTGGTTAAAAAATGCAAAATGTTCTCAATTCAATACAGCAGCAAACGAGCACAACTGCACACCAGGCTTTACAGGGGCACGTGGCACTAGGAACAGACTTTAAACAGAAACACAGGGGGTTTACAGGCAGGATACCCATCCTCAGCAAGCTTTGGGGTGCGGTGGGGCGCAGTTAGGGACAGGTAGCCACAGACTCATTACAAATATTGAAACAATTAAAAGCTTCCAAGTTCAAACACATCAAGTCATTCACAGTCAAACTGGACAGAACAAGTGCAGATGATTTAGCTAGTAAAAAAAAAAAAAGAGAGACTTTGGTGGGTGATTGCATTCCACATTTTTATAGCATCACTGCAGGCCTGAAGTCAGAACTGTCTTTGTCCCACTGATATATATTTTAAAAAAATATTTCAGTACAGTCACATTCTAAGCCACTTCTGTGAAGGCATTTTTTTTTGTTTCCTTTCTACTTGGATGTGACATGAAGGTTATTTCTTTTTAGCATGTTTAAAAATTTTCCATTTTCTATCTCTTTTTTTTTTTTTTAAGAAATCATTTTCCTCATTCAGAGAAAAACGTGAGTTTACTTAAAAATCGGTATTACGAAAACTGTATCAAATTTCATGTTTGCTACTCCAAAAAGGCAATTCAGTTTTCTCTCTCTAGGGTCTGGTCAGATGCTAGCAAAATTCTTAGCAAAACTAAAGCTAACTCTGGAAAAACTCAGCTCGAACTGGCCGCTGCTGGAGTCGTACAAACCCTCGAGTGCAGTGGGCCACGTTTGCCTGGTCAGGACGGCACAGCCTAGGTCTGGGCTAAAGCCAGCGTTAAAAAATCATACGGGCAAAAGCAGCACAAAAATAACACCTGGAGCGCTGCCAAACTGTGACCGCGTGTCTCTCCTTTCAGAGTCCCAAACTTTAGATTGTTTCCCTCAAATCCGTGACTGCCTGCATCGCGCCTCTCCGCCCACCGGGGTGACGACCCAAGCGCCGCTCTCAGCGTTTGGATTCCCGTTCCTTGCCCTCCTTCCCCTCCCGTTATGGCTTTCTGGGAGACTCGGCGAGTGATGCCCTGGGCACGTGGTGTCATGTGATAACGCTGGGCTCTGTCCACCCGCGGGAGCTGCCCTGCTTGCTGCTGGAGAGGCTCTTCTTGGGCAGGGCTTTGAGTCCGAACAGGCGGCACGCGGCCACGCGGTACTTCCTCGACATGATGTTGTAGAGGATGGGGTTGATGGCTGCGCTAAGGTAGAAGAGGACAAAGGACACCAGGTTGCAGTACTGGCTGATCACTGCTATCTCCAGGGATCCAGCTTCGAAGGATTTGGAAAACAAGTACCGTCCTACGTGAAAAGGCAACCAGCAGAGTATGAACGCAAATACCACCACAACTAAAATAAAAACAGCAGAAGAAAGCGTGTTAAAGTGTGAGCATCGACATACAGGTGATTAACATTCTGTTTTGCAGCTCTGTTCCTTTAACAAATGAATCACAAAGTCTGAAAATGCCTCCCCTAAGCTTTCAGTTGTGTTCTCAATACATTCTCTGAGAGTATAAATTAGTGATACTTAATACACTTGGATCATGTCTAAACAGGCTGCCTGAAAATTGCCCAACTAATCTTATGTAGCAAACTTCTGACCTATAAAACTTCAGTTTGCATCAACAGAGTGCTAAAGAATCCAAACGGTGACAAAAAAAAGTATAACCATCTATCATCTGCAGTGTTTAACAAAAACCAAATTATATGTGATAGACTCAACACTGTGGTTTATAATGGAGAATGTCATCGCTGGGAAGCAAAATTATTTAAGACAAAAAGCAAAACTGTTTAAGGCAAAGGCCCCAAAATAAAACACAGAATGGGGACTTGTAGAGCACATATGCCAAGGTAAGAAGAAGAGAGTGGTGCACCCCTCCAGTTTGTCCATGTTTTGGAACATGAGTTACTCCCAAGAAGAGTAAAACTAAATGTATAGTATAGAACTGCATAATTATAGTTACACAGAATATCTGTAATATTGTATTACTACTATGGTTGCATTTACATGGAAATGTCATGTCTGTAGAATAATGGGAATGTGTGTATCTCTGAACACTGGCCCATTGGCATTTTCATCTGAGAGAACGGGAAACTGTTTCTGTTCATTTCCTGTGCTCCTTTAACCTTTATTATTTTTCATATTGCTCTGAGTGTATCTATTAATACACTACAGAGAGAAAAAACAGAAGACTAGAGCAAGGGTTTCTGACATTCTTAAGCAATTTTTACAGTTAATCTGTTCATAGAGTCACAGAGTGGTTTGGGTTGGAAAGGAACTTAAAGAAAATCTTTTTCCAAGCCCCATGCTATGAGCAGAGACACCTTACATGAGACCAGGTCGCTCAAAGTCCAGTCCAACCTGGCCCTGGTGTTCTCTTGTGTCAGCAATCCTCATATCACGTCTCAGAAGACAATAAAATTCAGATTCCTGAGAGGCATGGTTGTAGGTATCTTTCCCCAAAAATTCTGCACCAGCATTCCCAAGTTTAAAAGGATGCTTGTGCAGGACTTGTGGTGGACTGGAAAGCACCAGAGCTTGAGGTTCAGAGTAGGTTTTCCAGCTCTGCATCTTCTTGAGCCCACCACTTCCAGGTTTCCCTCAGTACCTTCACTACAAAATTCAGATGATTCCCTAGCTCACATGGGGATTTGCAGCCATGTAATGAATATCAGTCATTATGAACAGTTTTAAGCGCAGTCTATTATGGCTAGAATTTTAAGCAAATGTAGGCATGCAATATCCCCAGTCAGGCTTTTGACAGTTTGATCTCTGTGCGTGCAGAATCCCATGGATTCCAATAGGAATGGGGTGGGATAGCTCCTTTGCAAGTTAGGCTATACATTTAGGTGTTTAATTTCAGACCCAGAAGCTTAACCTGTCTTTACAGTTAAAAGAACTGCTGATGCTAATCCCATTTACTTGATGTTCCATGACTTGATAAAGCCTCAGAAAGCACCTTCTAAATTTTAAGCAGAACATTAACACCAGTGAGAGTTGACTGCATTGAGCATCTGCTGCCACTGAGCCCTCACTAACTTCCTTCCATCAGGCATCAGACTGTTATCATTTAGGGAGTATTGGCTCTCTGTCAGAGGAGAGCCTTGCCACTGCCTGGCTGTTCTCAGACCTTGTAAAAGGGAAAAAAAAAAGGTGCCTGAAATATTGCAATGCTTGTGGCAATACTTCAGGGCAGAAATATATTTTATTTCAAAATTCTTTAGGGTTAAGTGTATTGGAAATATAAACATGGTAGTAATATATGTAATATACTTATAGTCAGTGGAAGTTCATAATCCTGAACCCCTAGAAGTGTAAACAATTAATTACTTCCAAGGTCACGCTTACCAGACTGAAGTAATTCTACTGATCATAAAACGGAGCTGAAAGGGCATAAAGAATGCTGCAGGTTTTATTATTCTTCCTGCTGTTGCATAGTAATAAATTAGGACATGAACAAAAAGATCAGATAGGCTCCTATTTGATAATTAAGGTACTTAGGACTCACTGCCACCTCTTGTCTGCCTCATTAGCCCACCACTTCAACCCTGCTGAAAGGAGCCTGTGAAAGCTCCTTCCTGCAGAGCATCTCGTCCCCCCCAAAATCCACGGGATGACTTGCACTGCAGAGGACTTTTGGCTTGGATAAAAGTACGCAGCAGCAGCAGCAGCAGGATTCTGCAGCTTTCAGACACTAAACTGCAGGACAACTTTTTGGGTTTGTGTATCAAACTGCCACCACATGCACTGACTTAGTAGGTTAAAACTTGTGTTTCCCTGTGCCAGCCACAAGTGTTGTTTAAAGCATTCGGCAGTGTCAACATACAAAGTTAGGAATGACAGTGTCTGTTGTCCTGATCCTGTTTCCTTACAGTCTGTGAGATTTTACAGCATCACAGACCTCAGAGGAGACACGGTGCTCCTGGTTCAGCATGTCCTGAGGTTTTGCTAATATAAAAATGCGGATTAATTTTCGTAAGCTTACACAGCCATGGTAGGAAATAACCCCAATTTGCTGAAACCTTGATACTCTTTTCCTATGAATCTTCAGTGCACATCATGCCCTGCCTGCATGGCTGTAGTCCGCAGCTCAACTTCATGGCTCGAGAAGGGTTTAGTTTTGTTTAAAACTCAGATAAACTGTTCTCTGTAAATAACATTGGTATCCACAACCAAAGAGCAAAAATGCTCAAGAATCTCCAGGGCACAAGCTAATTATAACTGTAGTATTTGTCCTTGTCAGGGATTCTTATTAATGTTTGTTTAACTGTTTGGGAGTCCCCAGCTCAAACCAGTTAGAAAAAAATCTAAGGGAGGAGGAGAGTTATTCTACAGATACCCTGAGGTTTAGCTCTTTGTATGAAACATTTTCTTTCCTTTGGAAGGAACTATAGTAAGCTATCGGAGAGCTCCCGGTCTTTTTCTCTCTCACACACACACACAAGCACACACGTCCGTTTGGAAAAAAAGAGCGAGAGGACTCGTACCTAACATTTTCACAGTTTGCTTGTTGTTCTTATCCCTGACGACAGTGTTTGGACCGATGTTCTTCCTCTTCCTCCTCCAGAGCTTCCTCCCGATGAGGCTGTACAGCACGGTCAGGCAAAACACGGGCAGGAAGAAGAAGATGCTGGAGGTCCAGACCATGATGGTGAGCAGCCCCGAGCGGATGGCGTACTCTGTGGCTCGGCACTCGTTGGTGCTCAGCGGGTTCGTGCCGTTCTCGTGCTCGACCCCCACCAGGATGAAGATGGGGCCGGCGCTGATGAAGGAGATGGCCCAGAGGAAGAGGATGACCAGCTTGACCTTCCCCTTGGTGATGATGACTTTAGCTCGCAGGGGGAAGCAGATGGCGACGTACCGCTCCACGCTGAGCGCCGTGATGTTGAGGATGGTGGAGTAGGTGCAGCTCTCGCTGATGAACTGGAAGAGCTTGCAGAGGAGGTCCCCGAAGTTCCAGGGCCGGTACTGCCACAGGCGGAAGAGGTCCAGGGGCATGCAGAGGAAGATGA